>CM023483.1:117639034-117780257 GCA_013339685.2 Hyalomma asiaticum | reverse complement strand
TGTATGGTGGCCTGATGTGGCTAGATGGCCATCCAGCTCATTACCTACAATCTCGCGGTGCCCTGGCACCCAGCACAACACGACTTGTTGGTTGGATTAATAGAGGATACAGAGGGTAGAATAAAGGCATGGAATTACAGGGTTCTCTCCTTGAAGTTTTCAGTCTTTAAAATGCTTAGCGAGTCTGTGTATATAACTGCCTTACGTATAGCATAGACGCTGCGCCATGCTCCCAATTTGGGCTGCAGAAATAGGCGTCTTTTCCTATCATAATCACTACCACTACCACGCACAGGGTGGGGGATGTGGGGTTGTGGAGGGGGCGGTGTCGCTCGAGTCGAGTCGCAACTGCGGACTTCGCGCGGTCCCGATCGCTGTGGCGCGCTCTCTCTCGGCAGCCATCAGCGGGCGACTCGTAAACCCTTTTACGTGCTGCGCTCTGAACGCGAAGAGAGTGCGAAAAGTGTCCCAGGAGCAGCCGGTGGCATTTTCGATGGAGGCGAAAGTGCCAGACATTAAAGAACCCCAGATGGTCAAAATTTCGGGAGACCTACACTACGGCTTTTCTCTCCTTCCTATCTCTTTCAGTCCTTTTCCCCTACCCCTACGCTCGCTTAATCGTGCTCCCAACATGAGCTCCGGAAATTAGCGTCCTTTCCTTAACCGAACCACAATCATCATCATCATCATCATCATCATCATCATCAGCCGTATTCTCTAACACCAGCATATAATGCCTAGAATGTACTGGCTAGTGTGCTGAGTTTTTCAGGGGCTTTAGGCAGGGTGGGCTTCTCAACTTTGGCCGGCAGGCGGCGCCACTAAAGTAAAGGTGCGGCGCGGCCGCGTCGTTTCGTGCCTGCAGCTCCGTCAATGCTCCGTGTCTCGTCTTTTCTGAAGGTATTTTGCCCACGTATGCATTGCAAATTGAGAGAGAGAGAAAAGAAAGGACTGAAGCGTCACAAAAGATAAGCGAAGCTGCTAGAGACAAATTTATGTCGATCCTTTCATTATTTCCGAGCTTTAACAAGTGGACAAGAGGACAAGTGGACAAAGCCCAAAAATTGGGGGACCCTTAAGCTTCGCCTTTAAGAGTTGAGCGCGACAGCGAAATCCGGCCCCTAGTGTGCACTTCAACCACTCAGTGCATACTTATTAATATGTGTTGTTACACACACACGCACACACGCGCGCGCGACGTATCTATAGTAATGGTAGAGGTTTTCAATCTATTTAACAGCACTTTTATATCAGCTTCATGCAAATATTGTACAGCGATGTAGTCACATGGTCCTGTATTTTGAACTGCGCGTAGGCGTGACACTTTTATTCGTAAATGGTCACATTCTGTCGTCCTTCTTGCGTTAACTATCTGGCAGCTGTTCGATTTGTTCTTCTGGAGACCTCTTCCGGCCAACCGCAACAAGCATTGCCTTATGGTCGGTGAAGTGGCAAACAGCACGTTGTCTAATAATATTTGCTGTTTGCTTGATATGATATGTTCCCTGTCCTACAACGGCGAAACCATATAGGCTCTGCTGTAGTCGCATGGCCTCCGAGATGGCGGGCGCGCCCGCCGTCTCGGAGGCCATGGTAGTCGAGACATGTTTTTCACAATGTCTCACAGATAGCAGCACATTATCTAATGTTCGTTTGATATGTTCAGTAAAGTTTATTCCTCCTACAAATCTCCGGATGGGCTCATTTTCGTCGTGACACCTGCCGAACAAAATGAGTTAAGGAGACTCCTTCCAATACATGACATTTATGTTGTGTTTTTTTCCGAAGCAGTTGCAAGTGTGCAACTGTACAGTTCAAACGCATTTACGGAAATATTTCCATGAAATAAAGAAAAAAAAGTAGCATCGTGGCTTTGTGGTAGGACACCTGCTTGCCACGCAAGCGGCCCGGGTTCGATCCTCATTGGGACCGAAAATTTTTATTCTGTCTTTTATTTGTATCTTTCTGGATTTTTCGGTCACGGACGATTTTTCGCCCACAAGCGACGCCGACACCGACGGCGGAATTTCTGCGAAACGAGCTCTCTAACGCTATCGCGTTAAAATTGTTCCAGAGCTTTTGCATGAACAGCTTGCTACTCACTTCGTATAAGGTTACCAATTACCACGGAGCAAGAAGTATTTGAGGAGGGGAAACTGCTATGCCACAGCAGCGTACGGCGGCGGCCCGTTAATGTAACGCTTGGGCGAGGAGGAAGTTGAGTTTGCTGCGCATCACGACAGATGACGCTGCAGGCCTGTTCCCGTTAGGGAGCCTACAGCCATGTAGGCTCCCTAGTTCCCGTTGTTTACATGTCATCCTATGGGCGCGACGCATAATTATCGCGTTACCGTCTCATACATTGCAAATTTTCCCAGTTTTCACTCAGTAGCGTCAAACAGGGGCGGCGGACATTTTAGCTGCAGTTAGTAATAAATGCTGAATTAATTACGTGCCGTACAGCGCTTGCAACGAGCTGCTTGCACTCACTTCAGAGCAGACGACGCATGCTGCTGGAAGACATTCGCTGGCGTACGTGTTGTGAGCGCGCATGTGTAAATGGCCTTGGGAAGAAAGGGCGTGAGAGCTGCCGCGTATTGCCATCTGCTGACTCTAGAACAGTCACAGGCAGCGCGACGTCGCGCCGCCATAGCCGATCGCGGAGGCAACAGCGCGACGCGCACGTTTCTCTCTTCGTCCGACAGAGGGCGTGTCGGCGCAGTATTGGCCTCGAGATCGACCAAAGTCTGCGCCTTGCGGCGAGTGGACGAAGCTCCCAAGTGTGGACACGGCCGGTCTGGACGCGCGCGCTCGCTCTCTATTTTACGGCCTGAGCAGCTGCCACGACTACAATGGATCTGTTTCTATACAGGACGACGGCACGTTCCGCGCGAGGGCGTCGCGAGCCAACCCCCCAAAGCGCGTTGCTCTGCATGCGCTTCGTATGGTAAACCAGCTGTTCCCGGCCACTTTACCGTGCTAATTATTTTTTCCGCGTCTAGAAAGTGGTGGAAGCAGTACAGGGGCGTGTGGGGACAGTCTGGCTTTCTAAGTACTCATGCACTCGGCAAAAGAAGAGGCACACTCAGTGCTACTAGCAACAAGAATGGGTTGGTTGGTTGGTCAAACTTGACCATCTTATATTTGATGGAGGCGAAAATGCTTGGGGCTTGTGCGCTTGGATTTAGGTGCACCCTAAAGATTACCAGGTGGTCGAAATTCCCGGAGCCTTCCACCACGACGTCCTTCATAAACATAACGGTTTTTAGTTTTTCTCTGTTTTTTTTCCCTGAATGCCCAGAATTCGTACTAATTATGGTAAGCAAACTGTAACATTCACTTCCATTTCCTTATGGAACACTCTTCCATTCATCATGAAAACCACAAGATCATTATATAAATTTAAGAAAGAGCTAAAAATGTACTTACTTCACGCAGACTAACCAGACGAGTTATTTTTTTTTTCATTGTGTGCTTTGTTGATCAGTGCACCTTGGTTTAAGGTTATTGAATTGTTTTACGCTTATTTTTGTTTTTTTTATTTTTTGTGACATGTTATAACTTTGCTGTTTAATGTCATCACTTGTATATTTTCCTCTTATGTTTTTCACTTCACTAGTATCTTTCACCACTGTTGCTGGGAATTGCCTACTACCGTATTTGTTTTTGTACAGGAGGTCCCGATGCAGTCTCTTGACTATGGGACCTCCTTCTGTATACTATGTGCCTGTAACATCACCCAACTTGTAATAATAAAATTTGATTCTGATTCTGAACGCAGTTTTCGTATGATAGACGGCATGCTGATGCAGATGTCCCGAAGTGCGTCCTTTTGCTTAGTTTCTACAATGAGACGGATTTGCTCAGCCTTGTGGCGAACCGCTCAATTGTGTGATTGTCAAAATGTTTCCCGGAACCATCATATGAGATTGTGACGTTCTTCGAGAAGGCAGTGAAATATCTTTACCGAAAGAAAATCCTCGAGACACTGCAATTTACTGTTCAGTCATATCTTGAAAATTCGCCGCTTCTGGACTGTCCGGAAGGTGTGGATAAGAGTCACGCCAGAGTGTCGGCGCACATCATCTCTGAAAAGTTTCTCCGGATTCTTTTGTGAACTACACAAAAAAGTTAACAGATCAGAATGACAAGCCCTCTGGCTATATTCACAAGCCCACGCGGAAACATTTCCGGCTGTGAACTATGTGACTACTTTAAACTAGCTGTAAGCATCACGACAGTGTTTTACCAGCAGTGCTTTTTTTTTTTTTTCAGTTCTTGTGCATTATATTATTTTATTACCAAGGACAACATTCTGTATGATGCTGAACGGTTTCTGTGAAAGTTCTTTATTTTTCTTCGCCTGCGGCGTACGTTATTGTATAAAAAGATTTTTCTCATCTCTTGCACGCTGCAGCTCTGGACACGTGAGAGCTTGGGAATTTATATGCATGCAGGGACTCAGCGTGGTGTGGTGCGAGTTATTATTATTATTATTATTATTATTATTATTATTATTATTATTATTATTTTATTATTATGTTCCTTCTGCTGTGATTGCGACTCACGGCTACTTGTGGGGAGTGTGACTTTCCCCTTTTCGAGGTATTTATTTTAATAATAAAGCAAGAATTGCGACAGCTTGAATAAAATGACCATATTTTATCATTTTCAAGTACATTAATGGTTGGCATATGTGCATTTGACGTAAACGTTTTGGAAACCAATTTCTTTCAAGAAAGAATGTTTCGTGTCATTTGTTCTGACGGTCGGTGACGAATCATGCGGCCGAGCCTTCTGAGCGCGACGCGCATCGCTAAGTGCTCTCACGAGCGGCAGAAGCGGGCGAATCAGTGGCTTGTGCCTCTCCCTCGGAAAAGCGGAAAGCACCAGAGTTGCCATATATATGCTTGCTACCGTATTCTCATCGCATTGGTACCATGCATAGCATATAGAGGAGCTTCAGAAAGTGACACGGCAAGTCTGAGGCCGAGCATTCCCAGCGCGCGCTAGCCTCCGCAACGGCCGGGAGCTGGTTTAGAGAGGGTTGGCTCGGAGCGCCCCCGCCAAGTTGCGGCGATAGGTAGCAACAGCCCCCCGTGCGCAGGCCGTAAAAGAGAGAGCGAGCGCGCGCGTCCAGACCGGCCGTGGTGTGGATAGCTTTTTGCGTTATCTGCTAGCCACGGCGCTTTTACATGCGCGCGCACGTCACACACAACCTCCAATATGTTTGTTCCCTGAGCCGGTGCAGTGTTGAATGCTTTCATGCATTCTTACTCAAGCATAAAAATATTAGTCATATTATTATTGGGCTTCGCGCATGAAGTCATTGCTCTTTCTTAAAATCACTGAGCGCCCTGCCACGGTGGTCTAGTGGCTATGGTTGAAGTTGAAGTTTATTTCATTAATTCAAACGTACATATCTTATCCCGTGGTACAGTGGGAAGGGGTGGCGAAAACGCAACTGAATGCCTGACAATGCGCCAGTCCCCGCCCAGACCACGATATTACACAACACTCAGCATGTGATACATATATGCAGCAAACAAAATAACAAAAACATTGCAGAACACTACAGCCTGGTCTTCTAATACATAAGTAAAGTGTAAGAGAAAAAAAGAACAAGAGGAAAAAACTAAGCCGTGGGTTTAACAAGTGATCAAGAACATATCTAATATCAAGAACTTATCGAAAAGAAATTTTCACGGCTGAATTTTAGGGCATAGTACATTTCTGAAAAAAGTATACAGGATACGCAAGTCGTATACAGAAGAGAAAAGAAAGTGTCATGTTTGAAGCGTGAGTAGATAAGCGTGGATCTTTTTTTTTTTTTTGAAAATTGCTTCTGACCGGCTTTCATTCACTATGCTCATGGCCATCGTGTTGGAGTTCAAAAACCAAGGAATCAGGTGTGTTAATTTCTGCTTGCCGTAGTTGGTCCGAATCCTTTCACTGTAATAGGTGGTTTTCCTAAGATTATACGTGTGTCTTCCGGGAGTAAGTATCTTTGAATATATCTGTGTTCGATTTAATTTGATTGTAGATCACTGTCGCTAGCTTTTTATAAAATATATTTTCGAATGTTAAGACGCTGTGCTTATGGAAAAGTGGAGCAGAAGGCGTTTGGCGCGGAACATTTTCGATTATACGCAAGATTCTTTTTTGCAGTCTGTGCATACTGTCTTTATTCGTTTTTGTTGTAGTGCCCCATATTAATAGGCAATAATGTATGCGCGAGTAAACTAAAGTGTAGTAAAGCTGTTTTGTCACCCAAAGGGGCAGTAAGCATCTAATTTTACCAATTATGCAAATGGACCGTGATATGTGGGTGCGAAGATTATCTATGTGATTGGACCAACTCAATAGTTTCGTGAAAACTAACGCCTAAGAACTTTTGAGTCTGAACGCGTTCAATCAAAGCTCCCCGGAATGTGAGCTGCGTATTGCGGAGAATACAATGGCTTCGTGGTCGAAAAATAATGTGCTTTGTTTTCTTAATGTTTAATTCCAACTGGTTTGTTCTCAGCCATAATGACACTATTGCTAAGCCAAAGGTTCGCTACTTTTTCTAGATTAAACATATCTTAACCCGAAAAAAAGACTTTAGTACATCTGCATATAATATAATATCTGGTGTTAGAGGTACGTTTACGATGTCATTTATATAGAATAAGAATAGGAGTGGCCCAAGTATAGACCCCTGTGGGACACCATAATTTATCTTACCCATTTGTGACTTCGAGTGTTGCAAGAAACCGATTGCTAAGGTAACTTCTTATTAAATTAAGCGGCGTACCTCTTATTCCATATTAATTCAGCTTTTGCAAAAGAATTTCATGCTTGATCGAATCAAAAGCTTTCTTAAAATCAAGAAATATTCCAATTGTGTGATGTTTTTGCTCAAAATGTTCAATAATTTGATCTTTAATAGATAATAGGGCTTTTTCCGTACACTTGTATTTCTGAAATCCAAATTGCTGTTCTGTTATAATTTTTTTTGAGCTACAGAAGTTTGCAATTCGCACATATATGACACGTTCTATAATTTTTGAAAAAATGGGCAAAACAGAAATGGGCCTATAGTTATTCATGTGATTTTCATCACCACCTTCGTGAATAACGGATACTCTTGCTATTTTCAATTTGTCCGGGAACGTTCCAGTGCTCAAAATGAGGTTGCAAATATGTGCAAATGGTGCTGCTAATGTGCTTTGAAACTGCTTTTAAAGGTTCGGCCTTTATACTGTCACAACCCACAGCACATTTGTTACTTAAATTCTGTATCAGCGAGGCTACTTCCGATTCATCCGTGGGAGTTAGGAAGATAGATTCCGAGACGCGTGCTGTAATATACGATTTGTAAGACTGGTCAGCACCATTCGAAATATCGGGAGCTCCCGAACTCAAAAAAATGATCATTGAACATATTGGCAAGTAAAGTACCTGAACAATATCTGCCCTCTATTTGAAGCTCAGAGATGGTCTTCGTATTCTTCTTTTGCAAGAGATCGGCTACTGATCCGAGGGTCGCGGGATCGAATCCCGACCGCGGCGGCTGCATTTCGATGGAGGCGAAATGTTGAGGCCCGTGTGCTGTGCGATGTCAGTGCACGTTAAAGAACCCCAGGTGGTCGAAATTTCCGGAGACCTCCACTACGGCGTCTCTCATAATCAGAGTTGGTTTTGGGACGTTAAACCCCACAAAACAACAAAATCACTGAGCGCCTCTGTCATGAGCGGGCTATGTCATCGTCGCACCTCCGGTTCGCCACCGTTATTTCAGTTTGGCTGCTGCTGTTCATTTCAAGTATACAGCAGAGTGCACTTGCGTCCTTCCGAATAAGCTGCAGAGCGGGAAACATCAACGTGTGAATGCAGTGCTGCAGCGGTGTCGTTTCCCGATATGTGATTGTGAGCATGACGGAAAATAGCAGACGTCTTCGCTTGAAGAACATATATTTTTTTAAGTGCATAAAAAAAATAAACATTTTCTTGTCACGATCATGCAAGTAATCATGCGAAGAAAGTGATGTGTTTGAGTATTAAAACGCTTACTTAATATAGGCGTGTGTCAAATATCGTGATGGTACTCAAGCGGCGTATACAGTAGCGTAGCTTGACTAATTGAGACAGTTAACTGCCTTGCATTTTATGGAACATCGACATGCAAGGCATTTTAACGCAAGTATACGTGTAAGTGGCATAGCTGGAGTACACAAGCTGCCACTTCAACTCAATGCGCAAGTAACAGTCCTCTTTTGTTGTTGTAGCCTATAGTGAAAAATTATCAAGAACACGATACTGAACTCTTTCAGTCGCGTAACAGCAATGCAACCATTGTAGACAGAACTCAAGTATGGTGAAAAAGAAAATTGGCAGATCCCACGTGCAGTGAGAATCAAGGAAATGCCGAAGCACGCATCAGGAACGTAAAATATATTTGCATTAGTTGTCTCGCTATACCAAGCTTGGTAGCATATGAAGTTAACGAAACGGCCGCAAGAGTACAATGACTGTGGCATGTAAACCATGCCGCTCATACACGCATGTCATGATTCTAACAGTTATGACCTGTCATTTACGTTCGTCATGCAGTTAGTGTTGTGCCATAGCAATATTGGTATACATCCCATTAACGAAACGCGTGGCATGTAATTCAAGCCGCTCATGATATGCATGCCACGATTTTCATGTTATGACATGTCATTTATGATCGTCATGCAGTCTTGTATCATACCAATTTTCGTATGCATCCCATTAACGAAACGGCAGTATAGCGCCAGGACCGTGGCATGTAAATGATGCCGCTCACGACGTGCATGTCATGATTTTCAAGTTATGACCTGTCACTTACGTTCGTCATGCAGTCATGTTGTGGCATGCCAATTTTCGTATACATCCCGTTAACAAAACGCGTGGCATGTAAATCACGTCGCTCATGACAAGCATGTCATGATTTTCATGCTACGACCTGTCATTTACGTTCGTCATGCAGTCATGTTGTGGCATGCCAGTTTTCGTATACATCCCGCTAACAAAACGCGTGGCATGTAAATCACGTCGCTCATGACAAGCATGTCATGATTTTCATGCTACGACCTGTCATTTACGTTCGTCATGCAGTCATGTTGTGGCATGCCAGTTTTCGTATACATCCCGCTAACAAAACGCGTGGCATGTAAATCGTGTCGCTCATGATATGCATGACATGAGTTTCACGTTATGACCTGTCATTTACGTTTATCATGCAGTCATGTTGTCGCATACTAATTTTCGTATACATCCCATTAACAAAACGGCCAGGAGAGCACCAAGACCGTGGCATGTAAATCATGCCGCTCGTGACATGCATGTCATGATATTCATGCTACGACCTGTCATTTACGTTCGTCATGTAGTCATGTTGTGGCATGCCAGTTTTCGTATACATCCCGCTAACGGAACGCGTGGCATGTAAATCGTGTCGCTCATGACATGCATGTCATGAGTTTTATGTTATGACCTGTCATTTATGTTCGTTATGCCGTCATGTTGTGGCATACCAATTTTCATAAACATCCCATTAGCGAAACGGCCAGGAGAGCACAAAATCGTAAGCGGCTAGATAGATAGATACCGTATTTACCCGCATAATTTGCGCCCTCGCATAATTTGCGCACCCCTAATATTTAGCGTGCTTTGCAACAAAAAAAAATTCCTCGCATATTTTGCGCTCCCCGTTCCCAGCTCGCCGGCGCGCACGCACGGACAGACTTTGAACAGCCGCGCGGCCGCGCCCCTCGCTGTGCAGGCGAGCTCAGTCATACGCAAAAGGAGCTGCCAGTGCGATGCCCCTTTTTCTGATTCTTTTCTCCGGAAGCCCCCGAAGCCCAAAGTACGGTAGCTAGAATAAAAGCATGCGAGTGGGGGCGACGAAAACGGCTGAAACAGAGATCAAACGAGCCCGGCCTATCTCCGTCGCTCGGAGGGCGGATGCGATAACATCACCCCGATCGGGACACCTGCCGTCGATGCAGGGAGGAAGAACCCCGCCCGTCTTTAACGAGCATGAAAAGACGCGAAGCGGGGGGGAGGGGGGGAGGGGGGTTGTGTCGCTCGTGCCGGGATAGCGCGCGCGCCAGCGCTATCTCGGCAGCCATCAGCGGGCAGCTCGTAAACAGTTCTACGTGCTGCACTCTCAACGCGAAGGGACTGCGGAAAGTGTCCCTGAAGCAGCCGTATTCTCCTACATCAGCGTCTTGCAGCGTTACGTGATATCGTATCCAAAAGAGTTACCGCGCTAGTTGCAATATAGTACACGTTATTCCAAACGTGTTCGCGAAATCTCCGCGTAATTTGCGCACCCCCTTTTCAGAGCTCTAAAATCGCAAAAAAAGTACGCAAATTACGCGAGTAAATACGGTAGATACATAGATAGATAGATACGTTCAAAGTTGCCGAAGTTCGCTAAGAAATGGTTCGAATTTCAAAAAAAAAAAAATAGACGGAAAGAACCGCCAAGGAAGTCAAACTGTGAGCCTGGTTGATATCAATGCCCCGTTGAATTGAATATCACGCTTTCCTCACGCGCAATAAAACGTTTTGCGTGCCTCCTGCCCTGATGCGAGATTGAAGGACCCACGTGTTACCGTTTGATTGCAATTATCGATTTTATTTAGCTAACGACTGCTTCAAGCCGCTCACAACAGAGTGCCGCTGTGCGCATCTCGTGCGCGCCGGACAACGCATCCACACTGGCACTATATCCACACTCACGCGATGATGGTGCTGCCACCCACATGTCGATCTCGAGGCCAATAGCAAAAGGGTGGGACGGTGCCACCGTCTCTGGTTCGACGCGAACGTCTTTAAGCTGAGCCCGGTGCGAAACGTTGAGAATCGTTCGATGGGCTTCGCAGTGCTTTGCGAGGCGTTTCACGAAGCCTCTGACCACGTTGAAATGTTCTGGTCGAATAGAGATAAACAAAAAATCAAGTATAGCCAAGTTCTACCGTGTTCTGTCTTGTGCTACAAAAAGATCTACGTAGGTGTGTGCCCCTTTCGAACTAGCCTAATACCAAGTATAGCCAAGTTCTACTAAGTTATAACGAGTTCTGTAAAGGATCTGTACCTAAGCGTAGCCCCCGTCGAATCGAGATAACACCAAGTGCAGTGAAGTTCTACCCCTACACTATCGGCCAGCTTCGCCGTGATCTGGCCTTGCGCGACAAAATGCAAGCTGCGTGGTTCCTTTCTCTTTTTTTTTTTGAATAATTCCATGTTAAATTACGCAAAAAAAAAGGTATTTCCAAACATGGATACAGACTAACCCCACAACTTCTCTATTCCCACGATGTTCAGTAGAAAGCGCCGACGAGTCGTACCAAACGGTCCAGAAAAGAACCGCGCAGATACAGTGAGTTAAATCCTCCGCTGTACACAAGTGCAAACATCACCGCAAAGCACAGCGTTGGATTTGTCGCAGTACATGCGATACAAGTCTTAACATCTTTGCAGTACCCAAGTGTTGGCATCACCGTAGTGCACTAAGGTAAACTTCGCCGCAGTACGCATGTGTTATGCGGCAAAGCGCACTACAGGCGAAATTGGGCCGCTTGTCACGAGACCTACCACATCTTGTCCCTTAATTACGAACTTCAAATATATCGAATAGTGAAAGTTAAGTGGGAATCGAATCGTAAATCAAACGATATTCGAAAACTCGTATACTTGAACGCCCCTTATTACACATAAAAAAGTTCGGTTTAATGTAGTTGTACGATGGTGAAGACTAGTGCGATGGTGAGGAGGAAGGAAAGGATGAGGGGAGAGCGTATAGCATGGCATAGCCTTCTGTAGCAAGCAGCTGCTTGCATTGCAAAGACATGCATAGTATGGTCCAGCAAGGGGGTGGGAAATGAAATTGTGTGAAGGTGAGGAGGGAAAGGAAGGGGGACGGTAAACCATGGCATAGCCTTAATAGTATAGTTTAGAAAGAGCATAGAAAAGGGAGGTCGGGGTGAGGAGGAGGGAAAGGATGGAAAGAGAGACAAAGAAAGAGACAGAGACAGAAAAGAAGCATGCCACACCCTTGTATGGTATAGTATAACAAGTAGTTGGGAAAGAAAAGAGAGTGGGAGGACAAGGAAAATACCACCAGCTTCGCTGTTTGTTCAGTCTTCGAACCACTAGTGCGCACCTGCCCCAATTTTTTTTAACATAGAAAGCACCTCTGATCAATTATGGAGGATCCTTCGAACATGCCAGCTGAATATTATTGAACCATACGCAGCAAGGAATTCGCTATTTGGTTTCACAGTACATCGAAAGCACCCACTCTTCTTTCAACAAAACACGCCATAACAAGCACATACTACGAAATAATTTTGAGTACTACCATTGGATGATTTCCGTGTGCAGTTGCCACGGGTGCCGTGGGGTGGCGTTAGGCCCCCGCAGTGACACTGGCCACAAGCTTGATGTTACTGAGGAAGCGCGAATATGTGCAAAGTGAGACACATAGACAGAAAAATAACTTTATTGAGTCTTGAGGAACTATGAACTATGTCTCGACAGCAATCTGCAGTGACTCGGGAACAACCGTTAGGCCACTTGTCAAAGGAACCATATCCAAGCTGGCCCCAGAAATACTATGAAACAAGGAGATCAAGACACACACAGTCATCTTCTTTCCTGCCCATATGGGACAGATCGAAGGCGCCCCGCCCCACCTCAACGAGTCCGCTCACGATGCTACGTGACGGATCATTGACCGCATAGCTACCGGGCAGCCTGACGTCGACTGATCAGACCATCAGGACTCTCTTCGTACAACGAAGTCACTAAGCACTTTTGCTTGGCTCGGAGCATCTATTCTCACCCACACTGTAAACTCAATAGACCGCAGGCTTTAACACTACGACTTCTACAGACAGGGGCATACCCAAATCCGCTACTACTTCACAGGATGTATCCAGACATTCAGACGACAAATGCGTGTGCACTCTTCAATGACTTAGCGAATTTACAATGCATGCTCCTGCGGTGTCCCGCGTTACGCGGCGATGAGATCACACTTCTGCATGCTGGGATATGGTTCTGCACAGCCCAAGAATGAGAGCGCATGCAGCAGAAGTCTAGTTTATGCTATCATTGTGCTGTGTCTACTGTGCAAGCATAAAGTTTTTTTTTCCCCATTATTCGATATCATTGTTTTCCAATAGTATTGATAGTCTCATAAGCACGCAGGTTGGTTCAGTTAGCGCAGAAACTTGCCAGTAATTTTGTATCATAAAAAAAAAAAAAAACGATGCGTTCAAACTGAAGCATAGAAAACTGAAGCATAGGAAAACCTGACAGAAAAATCCAACTACGGTGACTTTTGATGCCCGTTGATTTCAAGAAAATTTCCAGAAAATTCAGAAGCCCTTCGTCCTTTATCGGAAAAATGGGGCAAGTAAAGCTTGGCTTGTGCATGCCTGACATACTTTTTTTTCTACATTTCTTGCTGTCTTTCCTTGCCTCTACCTTTATTTCTATATTTCTATTCTTTCGTTCTTTATTCCTTTCCTTCTTCTCCTGGTAGAAAATCCAAGGGATCCATATGGCTGAGATATATTCACATCTTCGTTTTCCGAGTGTGCACTGTTACACACACATGTTACAGGATCATGTTACAGGATACATGCACATGTTACAGGATCGCACATGGTCACTGTTCTCCAACTTGTTCACATGCACCACGAAAAGTTTTGCTCAAACGTGTTCTCCTTGGCGCTGTAATCCAGGCTAGGTGGTCGCAAGTCAGTTTTCCTGAAAATGAGCATTAAAGATAATGGGCCTTTGAATGTGGGTCACACTGTGGTTTTGATGTCATTGCCTATGTATCACTGCCTGCTCAAGCAGTCAGGCGGCCAAAAACGAAAACGGTGTTCCTTCAGTGCCGAGATCCTCGCTGTCAAGTTTAGAAAATCTGGCATAGCTCAATGTGTTGTTGGATGGCATCACCACTTTCAGTTTTCTGGCACTCGCGGTAGTACGACTACGTATGTCTGATGGCGAGTATAGGCTGTGACATCGGAATAAGAACCATGATCACAATTTTTATTAGTATAAGTACAGGAATATAACACAGTGTTTAAAAGTTCCAAAGTCAAAGATTGTATCGGGACCTCACCTTAAAATCGCATATGCTGCATGACGCGGCTCTGGCCCCGCTTCGATTTCAGTTTGAAGACATCGTTCATTTGGTTATTTGAAATTGTTGGAGAGTTTCTCAATAAAGAACCACCCTGCCTGCTACAGGACTATCAATCCCATTCGAAAACAGGGATATCAGAATATGGTGAACAAAAACCGTCGGAGTTCCCCTTCTAAGTTAACTTCACCACTGTACAGTAAAGTCACACGGTGAAGCACTTTCGAGCTTATAATTAGAAAATGGTTAACTGAACAGTTACTGCTAATTAGTGAATTCAATGTAACTTTACCAATACCAAAGTATTTTCTAGATGCAGAGTTCGTTTGTGAAGAGCACAAATTCCTCGCCCTGATATGATTTGTACAAAACCAAAGTCTGAGAAGAGGGATGATGAAACTTCACTAAATGCGGTAAAATATTAAACAGCACAAGAACTAAATGCTGACAAAAGGAAGAAACACGGCATCAGCACTGTATTAGCCAAGTGATGCAAAAGATATTTTATCTAGCACTCAAGAAATATAACCACCAAATTCAGTGCAAGGGAGTGTGATCTAAATAAGGCTTTAACGAGTATCACACAAGGAATCGGCAAACGCACAGTATCTTGCTAGCTATGAAGCAGTAGCCAGGTGGTGAAGAAGGGCATCTTATCTAGTACTAGGACATTCATGCAGGTTAGTAGGTTTGTAGCTTTAAAATGTCTAAATCTTCCCAAAAGGTGAGGACAGGCAAAAAACACACGCACACACACACACACCTTTTGTGCAGTTTTAAATTACGAGAATATATTCATGCCCACGTGCTTCGAGTGGTCCATCAATTCACCGCCATGCTGTTCATTGCTAGCTTCATGGTTACCTAAATTGGCAGACCAATCGCTCCTGACTGGCGTTGGTGTCGGGGATCGAACCATGGACCAGGACGAATTGTAAGCCGCTTTTATATGAACATCCTCCCTCGCTAATAATCAAATATAAGCTGTACGACTTTTATACCAGCAAAGGCTGTTGTATAACTCTTCATTAATTGCAAGCAATCAAAATATTAAAGGAATGCAAAGTCATCTAGCTGAAGAAGTGCATTGCAAATATTTACAGAACTCGGTCGAGTCCAGCAGGGCCACATGTCAATAAAGATAGAGAAAACTAAACAAGGCCTGGAAAGTCGTCACTGCTGACGTAAATGATGGCTTAAGAACTCTTGTGGTGGACACATGATAACGCAGGAGAGATTATTTGGGATGGAAAACAATGTGTGTAGCACTTCTCTGAAGTGTCAAGGCTTTGTGAAGCCTCCTTTGTCATCTCCTGTTGTGATAGCAATTAAAGGACACACAATGGAGTCGCAAAAAGCCCCTAGGGACTTGCAGTATGTTTGATGGAAAAAAAAAGAAAACACTAAAGCAGGTAGTCATACTACCGAACTCTTCTCAACTGGCTCCAGCAGGGCAGAACAGCACTGTGCCTTCTGCTGCTTGTGTAAATATTAGAACCATGGTTTCATTACTGAAAGCAAAATTAAGGTGATATGTAGCACCATTTTTAATTACTTTGCATGAACACATTACACAATACATCAATGCTTCCCAGCACTGACGCCACCAGTGTTCTTGCAAATCTTCCCACTCACCAAGTGCTTCTTATGGCAAGAGTAGTGGTTTTGGTTTGTAGAAGGGCAATTTACTAATAGAAAAGCTTTTCCTTTTATTGCCCTTTTTCATGAAGATCATGTAAAAGTTGAAGTTGTGAAAGTTGTGCAAGATTTCCAAAAGATTCTTCAGTGGTTACAGCATTATCTATTTTATTCAAATTCTGCAAGACTATTTCTGATTTGTTTACCAGTTATAATTAACACAAGCTTGTTAGTTACCCTGCTCTTTGGGAACCTTTCCCTCTGTGCATGCCATAGTAACAGGATAGTACAACATACTGAAATATGAATTTTTTATTGTAACCCACATCTCGTAACAAAGTCTGAGGTATGTAAGCGTTTCATACCTGTATATCTGTACAAACCTAACAGAGAGCAGTAGTATTGTTGCCTAACTCTCTTACATTCAAAATTTCAAACGCACACAGACAAGTAAAGGTTTTCAGAAATGCCCTATTAAAACTAAATCACCAGCAACACTACTGTCAGAACAAGTCTGAGAAATCACCCTTTCAGAGCTCCTGCAGCTGCAACCTTACAGGAACACAAATGATGGCAATGCAACAGCATTCTGAGTCACATCAGAGTTCACCGTTGGGCACCACTGGATATCCAAAATTCAGCAGTTCAATGTGTTAGATCAAGTGTTCACACATGGCGCATTCATTAGCATTTCCTTTACACCGTACGAGCGCCTCCTCAGAGAGTCTCCCCTACGTCTTGTAGAGGTCTAAACTTGATGCCTTACCGATCTGCTGTCCCACCTTTTGCCTTCTTGCGTTACAAGACTAACACCTGCTGAATGTTTATGCTTACTACCAGCACATACCTAATGCATGCTGCCATTTCTTAAATCACCGTTGCCAGGCTAAAGAGACAGCAAAGGTGCAGAACCACCATTTTTCACCTGGCTTCTATACTAGCCCTTACAGCTGAAAATTGAAGCCAAGGCAAATTACCGTCCGTAACTGGTCTTTGGCATTGAGAGGAGCACATGACTGATTTGAATGGGCGTTGCTCACCACTGGCAGTACTGTTGCAGCCCCTAATGACAAGCACAGCTTGGATGTGGGAGTAAACTCCCACAGCCAGTGGTAAATTGGCTGGCGATAAATGGCAAGAGGTTCCCCAAACCATGTCTCATTTGTTGAGGTGTGATGCCTATAACACAACAGCCAGCATTCCGTGTTGCTCCTTAGAACTCGTTCACTCCCGGTTTGGCAAACATAAAGAAAGATAGACAACACGACAAGGCACCTCACTTGGACAAAATGCAACAGGGAAAGCATCTTGTTTTGTCTCTGTCTTCAGTGTGCTAAACCAACTTTCAAGATTCAATTAACTTAACAAACCCATTTACCTGGACTTTTGCTCTTTGCACAAGCATAGCAATCCATCCAGTGCAGTGCTGCTCTTACTGCACAGCAGCTGTTGTCTCATGTGCTTAGTCACCCCCGCCTATTGTTAGAACACCATGTGAAGAGTTGGAAGGCAACAGTAAACCATGCTATTGCTTGAATGCTTTCAATGAACTTGACAACGTTTTATATTTCACTGAAGTCAGAGCTTTACTGCACTGGCATTTTTAAAAACGATTGTGGGCCCTTATCTCTGTCACGCAAATACCATATTGAGGACGTGTAGATTACACTGTACCCGTCTATCTGAGAAGCGTAGAAGACAGATAAAAGGAGCCAATGTGTCACTTGACAAGCTCACAAAAATTCCATTACCACAATCCATGCATGCAACTGCATCAGGTTTACAAATGCAGCAGACAGATTCAGTTCTCCCTAGCCTGTAACCTCAGATATGAAACAAAGCTTGCATACTAAAGTATTGCTCTTTTAAATGTCTAAGCAGGACTGGTCAGATCTGACAAAATATGCCCATCTGACAGAACATGGCACAAACACTCAATGCAGATCTGCTTCGAGGTCATGCTACAGAGCTTGGCAGCTCTTAAAGGACAGCCAAAGCGGCATATATAAATTGCTCTAGCAGCCGACAATTGACTGCCTCCATGATTGGCTCGGTGCTGCACCTTATTTCATCTGCCTTAAGCTCACCCCAAAACAGAACAACCAACCAGATTGTCCAAGAAGCAGCACTGTTAAAGCCAGGGATTTATAGAACATTGCCCCCCCCTCCCCCCCTAAAGGTGGATCCGCATGCCCCCTAAAAACCTTTCCAGCTAACCAATAACTGCATATTGACACGTGCGGTTGTTTTTGTTTAAGTGGAAAGCCGTTATCATTTCCCAGTGACACGCGCGCTCATTTTGATTGTTTGCTGGGAGCGCTGTTATCACCTTCTGTTACGAGCAACGCAGGCCGCATTTATCTTGCATGCCACTTCTAGAACCATCCTTGTAACTTTGCATGCTTGACACGCACATTTCAGTGACTTCTGGAACTCCAGAGATAATGCGAGAATGCGTTATGACGCGGGTATAAAAGCCGACGCATTACGCTGCTTATCAGTCTCGGACCACGACTGTTCACGCGCTGTTGCTGTGAATTGTGATTGGCTTTGTTTTGCTGGGCACAAGTTCGCCCAATAAACAGTTCGCCTGACATCACCTTGAGTCCTGCGTGCTTCGTCTCAAGTGCTGCGTGTGTCACAACCACGTGACAATATATGACCTTTCTTCCTCCCCAACCCCACTTCACATTCTGGTAACATCCCCCTCCACCCAACCAGTTCCCAAATTGAAAATCTGGATTAACCCCATGCTAAGGCTCCCTTTGCCTATGTCGCACTTCAAATGAAATCCCAAATAACACAAAAATACTTAATGCACATATAAAGAACAGGATATTACACATAAGAATTACGACTTCAGAAAAATCACAAATTTTCCTTTAGCTCATTTCTTCACCTCTGTTGGTAAAAAGTATTTTTGTGCTTGAAATGTTAGATATCTAAATGGTAAAAGCAAACACTCATTACCAAAACCTTACAGACACGAAATTCTTAGCACTTCACATCCATATCATGTTCAGCCTACTCTTATGTCCACTGCATGGTGAAGGCTTCTCCCAATGATCTCCAGTTTACACCACCATGCGCTAGCCAACTCAGTTTCATGTCTAAATTTCTTAATTCCATCATTTAACGTTGATTTCTGGCACCCTTGGCTGTTCTTCAAATCTCTTGGTATCCATTGTACTGCTCCCACTGACCATCAGTTATCTAACCAACACATTTCAGAAACTGCCCAGGTCAATTTTTTTCTCTCATATGTAAAAACTTATCTACCCTTGTTTGTTCTTTGATCCACTCTCTCTACTTCTCAGTTTTGTGCCTATCATTTCTTTTCATTTCTTTGTTCCTCTGCACATGGCATAGCACTTTTGTCGAGTTCCCTTGTTATTGTCCAAATTTCTGCCCAGAGGCACGTCAGTACTGGTAAACTTAAGTCTGATGTATGCACTCCAGGTCGCCTTGCTCTTCCATCAGCTTCCTTTGCTATAACAAGGCTCCCCTGTTAGTAACCGACCTAATAGTGGCAGTACACTTTTGCAAGGCAAAGTGCAAAAGTAACCGATAATATTCTCTCTTGCACAGATTCTAAAGTCTGGTTGCCAGTCGGCAACTCTTATTCTTTTACTTGGCCACCTGAACATAATATCTGCCCTTTGCTTATTTATCTTCAAACCTACTCTAATACTTTGTCGGTGCAGGTCTTTATTCTTCTTAATTCATCACCATCAGTGTTGAATAAAAGAAATTACACGGCCAAATAGTAATTATTGGTGGCTTTCTCATGCCAAATCCACAGCACAAATGCGACGTATGCCACAGTATAGGGCACAGGAAATTTTGACCATATGATGTTCTTAATGTGCACCTCAATGAGTACATGGGTCACTAGCATTTTACCTCCATCAAAATGAAACTGCTGTAGCCATGACCAAACCCACACCTTTTGCTTCAGCAGTTCAGCACCGCAACCAGTGTAGCACAGTGGTGGCTCATGGGCAAGTTCAAAGCAACAAAACGGATATATCTTTTACTCTACGACAACTAATGCAGGATGTATGGGATTTAAAAAAAACCATTTATAGCTTATCCTCAGTACTTTAATGTGAAAGATAACAGACCTCCAATGCTTCCCGATAGCCTCTGTATACAGAACCAACAGAAGGTAAAACTCCTTAACAGTTATCCTTATCCTGAAGTAAGCCTAGTATTTTCAGGCGCCAGAAGCTCGCACAGTGAACAATAATGAAAGGACAATGTGAGCAGATTTCAGCCGACGAGGAAGCGAAAAAGCAATGCCAGGCTCAAAAATAAACCACGCGTGGGTTGCTTGCTGACACTATCATGAAAATGTTTGCCTACCACTCGATGTTCCCCCAAGGTCCACAAGATAAGGACAATGCTTTGAACGCTTCCTAGATTAAAGCCAAAAGACAGTTTCCTATCAAGTACTGCCTAGAAGAAAGGAAAACCATGAAAAAATAGCAAGACACTTTAGGCTGCTTTCACATGCCACATTCACTTTATTGCCTCATGCATTCTCAGTTGTCACTGTACTACTGTGTATAATAAATGTATATACATACTAAAATGTACAGACATGGTGCCTGCACCAAATACATAACATATGCACTTATGATATCTGTACAATGAAAAGCGGCTGGTCAGTCGGAGACCAGGAAAGTCAAGAGTAAGAGTACAATGCAATATATCACAGCAGGTTGTACAATGTCACGACAGCGAGAAGGAGCGCCTTCTAGGCACAACGTCAACGGTAACGTACTTGAGTACAACTGTCGAGGGCGATTAGTGGTCTCCTGAAGTCAGACAATGCACTATTTACATAAATGCATTTGAGCAAGTCAGTGGTCTAAAATGCAAGGACCTGTCAATTTGACACACGGACGTCAAATGCAACAATCTTTTACATGCTTGCCTAACCTTAACGTTCTTGGCGTGAGAGTGACGGTCTTTAGGTCTTTCTCGTGAACATTGTTAAGGCAGCAAGACAGCAGACCGTGTTCACGGGTGCAGTACTCAAAAATGTATTCAAAGACCTCATCAATGTTTTCGCCCGTCACACTCGACGTCTCGAAGTAGGGTGCCTTTTCCGCTGTCCATCCTGGATTTAAGCTCCTTGCAAATACTTCTCCTTCGGCGACAGATACCTTCAAACAGAAAATTGCATGCTTGTGACTGCGGTAGGCAGATATACAACTATGCAAGAGTACCAAACATTAAATTGTAGATAATGAATAGTCAGACTGACCTGAATGTCAGTTTCATTAAAATGGACTGTCAAGCTGGTTGGTTACGCATGACATGAACAGAAGCAAAATATTTTATAGAGACAAGGAAGCACGTAATATGCAACACAAGGTGCTGGACTGTAACATTTGCACAGCAATGAAAACATCAGTTCCAGTTAGACTCCTGTGTTGTGAACACTTTAGTACTATGTGCATGCTTGTCTTTTTGCACTGGTTCTCATACACAAGAATGTCAGTCCTTTTGGTGCGAGCTTTTACCACCTATTCCAATGTCTTTCACAAGTTGCGTTTCATAATCAGTACACAGAAAGTATGCGCAATATATATAGACGCGCTTTTTTTAAGCAGCAATAAATGCGGCGACACCCTAATGGAACAATTGATGCAGTATGTTAAGAACAGCCAGCTGGACTCTGTGGCAGTTTTATTCTTTGGTTTTATGTACCAGCACCATGACAATTATGAGATGAACACTGCAGTAGTGGGCTCTAGATTATCGTCAACCATCTGGGGTTCTCCGACCTTTTCCGACAGTGCCATAAATCGGCAGAGCTCACGCATACATTTCTAAAAAAAAAACTGGCAAAGAAGAAGCTCAGATCAACTGTTCTCTTCCTTTTCTTGAACTGCAATGAAAAACTGTTCACTACAGCAAATTGCTGAGCTTCTGGTTGATGACAATGAAAACTGAGCGTGTTCATTAGCACAAAAAAAAAAAAATCAAAACAGGTTGGCTCCAGGGCCTTTAAAATAACACCCCGAGCAGCGCATGCCACATGAAAGAAGAGCCAATTTCCACAATGAATAATCCAACTCTAAAGGTTATTTGACTCTGCGTGTGAAACAGACATCAATGTTGTCGAGGCACTCAGCCCGTCGTCCAGCAGGGAAATTTACAGTGGTGTCTTGAACTTTGACGTGTAAAGAAAATGGAGTTTCAGACATGTCGCGACACTTGCAGAAAAATTCCTGTGCAATCATCTGCTTCATGCATTGTCACCCCGCTCGAACGAAACATTTGGTCTAACAGAGTACTGTTCGCTTTCCTTATACTCTTCATGAACTATATACTAATTGTTGAAACATTACATTTCCTATAAGACTTCATTTTTCAAAACTGGTAGAGATTTTGAGTGAACAAGCATTTAAAACACTGCACTTAAAACACAGTTTTCCCCCACAGAACTCCGTAATAAGGAAATCTGGCAATTTTGACTCTGAGTTAGGGACAACAGCATGGCACGGCAAGGGCTAATGGGCACCTTAATCTATGCATACTGGTGCTTTTACATTTCGTCCCCATCGTAATGTGGCTGCTTAGGCTAGGAAACAAACCTGCATTCTCTGGGAGCACAACATCTTAGCTGCCAAGATGTCCCAGCAGCTACAACTGCTTTCAGGATGATATGGTATTACTAACAGATAGGGTCTCAAGTGCCAAAACTAAACTATGTATAAGCACACCCTATTAGGGGACACTGCATTAATTTTGACTACGAAGGGTTCTTTAATGTACACCTCAGCCTAAGGACAGAGGTGTTCCATTGCATTTTGCACCAATAGGAATGCAGCTGCCATGGCTGGGAGTCGAACTTTTGTCCTCAAGCAGAGCAGCGCTACACCATACATGCAAAACCAGTCTCCAATGCTGGAATGATACAGACCTTCCTCTGTGACAAAAAAAAAAAAAGTTGTCCTCACAAGAAAGCATGTCTTTAGCTTAAACAGCATCTGCCTTAAGCTGAAGTACTAGACGAATAGAAGTATACTAAAGGAAGTTTCTCTAGATGCCACAAATGCATATTTGTAATTAAGGGCTGTAACATTGCCTTGGCAAATGTTTCGCTACTGCAGCAGTTCTCAAAGGGGGTGTGTGAAACCATTTTGAGGTGTACATGAAATGTACAGCCCCAAAAATAAAATGTGCATTTCCTTAGACTTGCAAGTAATAGCCTTACTCATTAATAGTTGTGGGACCTGCTCTTGGAGCAGTGGCAGCAATCTACACATGTTCACATCAGTTGGTCTTGGTCGCCACCCATTTCCCACCGCAATGTTATTACCGCCCCCCCCCCCCCCCCATCCTTTTTCCAGCACCCCCTTTTAAATGTGGAGCATTTCTTAGTAGCACGATGTCGCGCTTCGGCGTCGGCGCCGTCCACACCCCCAGTGCACATGCTCGGCTCGTCTCGTGCCAGCCCACCGGGCGTTCAGCAAGCCAAGCATGCGCAGTGGGGGTGCGGACCTCTCCACCGCACTCCTCTCCCTCGAACGCGGGCGGTGTGCATCTAAGCGGCGGAGCGCGCGTTCGGAATTCAGTCAAGGGCGTCTTTGCGGACCTCTCCCCCGTACTCCTCTCCCTCGAACGCGGGCGGTGTGTATATAAGCGGCGGAGCGTGCGTTCAGAATTCAATCCATCACTCGGGCAGCCCGATGCTTCTGCGAAACGGCAATGCCGAGCTGCGGATTCCGAACTTCGCGCACGAGAAGCAGCAGCGAAACGTGAGCAGCGAGCTTTAAGACCCCAGGTACGTGAGCGAGAAGCGGCGTGCAAACGTCGTCAACGAGACGCGGCTCCGGACGCTGCTGGTAGACGTAATCGCCCACCTTGGTGCCGTCCAATACAACGACGGCACCAAGCAATAAAGACACATTTTAACTTTACACTCCTTGCCTTCGCTTCTCCTTCATTCGATAAATAAGAATAATAAAGACGAAATAACAATTAAGCATTCCCAAACCGTACCCAATTGCGCAACATTCACGCGATACCCCCACCACTCTGCGACGCATTTACTCGAGTTCCCCCCGTGGGAAGATGCGGGCGGAATTTTTTCTTCTATCATCAGTTCAAGAAGCAAGGAGTCTCCGATGCCCTACCACACAGAACATAAGCCTGAACCGAGTGACAGGTGCCGCGACGCAACAATAATTTAGTTTCCTCAATGCATACACACTAAAAACAGAACGAGAGCTACAGTGATGCAACACTAATTTAGTTTCCTCAGTGCATACATACTAACAGAAATGAAGACTTTTATAGCTGCTGATAACCATCACCAATTATGTCATCATACTGCATCAAAACACACTGCAATGCTCTTTTAACCCTGTCAGATATGCTGCTGATCATTCACGGAGGATCCTGTGAATATGCGAGCCAAGTATTATTACACTGCATGCAGTACCAGGAATTTGGTTCCAAATACAGCATGGTGCTTGTTGCAAGCTCACCCTGCAATTAGTGCCCTCACCTTTGTCAGTAAACTTTTTTATGGTATTGCACTAACTCAGGCTGTAGTTAGGAACATCAACTCATGAACAGCCACCCCTTTGAACTTCATCTCTTGTTCAGCAAATACTTGCTCTGAACACCATGACACATGACAGTTTCACTTACTGAGGCACCCCTACGTAAAGAATGTGTGTGCGCACACAGAGAGTGCTAACTTGTGGGATGCAACATCGTCCCTCCCACAAGTTAGCCCTTCAGTGTGTGTGTGTGTGTGTGCACGCACATGTGCACATGTGACATTCTTTTTTGTTTTTATGTGCCGTGCTAATCTTGCTACAATACTTTCAAATGGTGAACATTTCTAAAGTAGGACTACAGTCATGTTGGTTAAACCTCTGTGCAATCTTCCAAAAGCTTTCTAAAGTTATGTATCCAAGCTTTCCTAACCACCACTGCTCGACATAGTCCAAGAATTTAAAGGGACTGTGTTCCCCTTACCTGTCGTTTTTTTGTGCCTAACAGGTCATTCTTGGTCCCAACAACCACCTTTAGCGAGAAATCGTCCACCAGGCTCAGCAACTGGACATACCTTGTCCTGAAAAAAGGAAAAGGGAAGCCTCAGCACCAGTTTGAATGATTTTTAAGGTTTTACATCCCAACGCCACAGTACGATTATGAGAGACATCATAGCAGAGGTCTACGGAAATTTTGACCACCTGGGTTTCTTTAACACGCACTAACATCACACAGCACAAGGGCCTCAACATTTCGCCTCCATCGAAATGCAGCCGCCGCGGCCGGGATTCAATCCTGCAACAATCGGATCAGCAACCAAGTACCACAGCCACTAGACCACCATGGCGGGTCCGAGCACCTGATGCAGGTGAGGGAAAATGTACAAGTGATGATGATATGCAGAGATGAAGAAGACCCAGTCGTATGTTTAGCCCATACTAATTCCCTCCCGCGGTGGAAGCAGCCGCCTGACCGCGCTGAGGCATGACGAAACGCGGCAAATGTATGGTTTTAAGCGACAAACATTCAGAATTTTTGTCCCTCCGCAACGGTGGTCTGATGGTGGCATAAGGGACGAGATGCGGTAATTGGACAGCGATGTCTGTTCAATGACTGTGTAAGGTCGAATAAACTGATTGCTTAATTTTTCACACACGCTTTTAGCGTGCACAGGGGTACAAAGAAGCACCTCATCGCCAGGAGAAAAAGTCACAGCACGGTGACCAGAGTCTTAGCAGGACTTCTGTACCTCCTGGGAAATGCCGGTGTTAATGTGGGCGCAGCGACAGCAGTCCGCAAGACGACAAAGAAATTCTTCGGAGAAAGGAGCTGCTGAGGTTACAGAAGCCAACAGAAATGAGACGTCTAGGGTGAAACTTGGCGAGTGGCCATAGACGAGAAAGGATGGAGAAAAGCCAGTGGTGCGTTGCGTAGCCCTGTTGTAGGCAAATGTTACAAACGGGAGCAAACCAGTTTGTGTGGTCTGGGGCGATATACATCGCAAGTGTGTCCGAGAGAGTACGGTGGAAATGCTCTGTCAGGCCGTTGTTCCGCGGGTGATAACTTGAGGTCTTGTGAATGGTGTCCGAGGCGCACAGGACTTCAGTGAGAACGGAGAGAAAAGCTTTACCACGGTCACTGAGGAGAACTCATAGAGCACCATGTCGCAAAAAGATGTGTAAGAAGCAATTCCCGCGGCAGTGCCAGTTTGCAGACAGGCTGTCTCAGCGTCACGTGTCAGATGGTCAGATGGCAGTGACAATCCAGCGGTTGCCAGTAGGGGTCTTCAGAAGAGGGCCGTACAAGTCTATTCCGACGACTTCGAAAGGCGAAGCGCGACAAGGAAGAAGTTGCAAGAGGCCTGAAGGAGCAGTTGTTGGTCGCTTGTGGCTCTGACAACAGACACATGATGCTACCTACTTGGCAATGGCTGTAGGGAGGCCAGGCCCAGAGCAGAGACTTCGTAATCTGTCGCAAGTCTTGTAGTAACCTAGATGACCTGCATTCGGATTGCTGTGAAAAACTTCAAGCACCTCACATCGCAAGGAACAAGGTATGACGGGGACCCATTGGTTGTCATTGACATGATAAATGTAGTGTTGTAAAGCCCAATCATGAAGCCTGAAGTGTGTAAGTTGTCAATGAAGCTGGGTGTTGGGAGGTAAAGAAGAACCTCCGAGGCGTCCTACATACTTCTGCAGTAGGGGTCAACACGTGGGTGAGAAACAAGAACAGATGACCGTTCTGGCTTCAGTCAATTGAGCGATGAGATGGGTGAAGCCAACGAAGAGGACACATGCTGTACTTTAGTATGGAGAGGCAATGGTGATTCGTCGTTCTTGGCCAAGGGGTAGCGAGAGGGAACATCGGCGTCCTGGTATTTTCTTTCGGACATGCACGTCACCTAGAAATCGCACTCCTGTAAACGAAGCACCCAGTGTCCAAGACGACCCAATAAGTTCTTTTGCGATGAAACCCAGCACAGAGCGTTGTGGCGTAAAGTGACGGCCGTGGAGATATGGGCGAAACTTTGGCACTGCCCAAAGAACAGCAAGGCACTCTATCTCGGCGATGGTGTCATTCCTCTCTGCAGGGGTCAGAGTGCGACTAGAGCAAGCGACAACTCGTTCACGAAAGCTGTTGTCGCATTGCAGGAGAACGGCACTGAGACCATGACTGCTGGCGTCAGTGTGGAGGATGGTGGGTGCGCTCGGATCAAAGTGGCATAACACCGGGTTGGATGTCAAGGTGTGTTTCAAAGCTATGAAAGCACTTTCAATATGTGCTACCTTGTATTCGTGTGCATATCTTAACAATCATGGTTTGTCAAGATGCGGTTTTTTAGGTATACTATGCATGTTAAGTACCATGCACAACCTGCATTCTCTACATTTTTCAATAAACTTGATTTGAGATTTTGTGCTTGCCCCATCTATGCCTTTTCGCACACCTTTCCTAATATGAATCCGTACTAACTTGCTCAAGCCTCAGGCCTAATGTGGCATTTATACTGATGTGTGGAGCACAGATGTCAGTTATACTGGGAGAGATTAATGCTCTGGTGTGCTGACTGTACCTGTTGTAGCCAGCTTCTATGCCATGCTCCAGTTGGGTTCCAGCAACACTAAACTATAGATGCAATCAACAGTGTCATCTGTGGTGGTGGTGCAAGCGTTGGACCTCGATGGTGTGACCCAAGATGGAACTGGTCGCTAACTGCCAGGGTTTTCATAAAGTGCTAAGCATCTCAACACATACTAGCTTGCACGAAGAAAATTCTTCAGGAAACCATCAGTCTTGTGGAAAATGCACCAAACATCTACAGTGAAATCTCTGTAGAACAAAACACCACATTGACGAACCTTTCAGATTAACAAACTTAGTAGAAATCTCGCGCTGACTGCTAATAGTTTCAATGTAAAATTATTTCACTACTACGTATTTCAGAATACCAAGCTTTTCAGAATACCAAGATTGTTGCAGAGCAAGGAAATGAAATGGGGGAGGAGTGCTGCTTAACCGCTTCTCATGCGAGAACACAACTGCACCACTTGGAAAGGGACAGTAGAGTAACAGGTTGGTTTGACGAGCGCAGATGGTGCAGAGGTGAGGACGACAAACTTCGGTTCCGAGGACCCGTGCGGTTGTGTTGCTTTTGGCTGTTTTCTGTGAGTGCGTTTCGTTCGGACTTGAAACAGCATATGCCATGCCCGTGCTGGCGTATCCTTTCTGGCAAGCTTTTCGTGTCGCCGACGTGAGTGCGCGACAGCCAGCACAGGGCACTTAGTCCACTCCTCTTAAGTTCACTTAGTAAACTATTCCGGGGAAGTCTTCCTGCGGCGGACAGGCTTTCGGACGTGGGACGAGCCATTCTATTGACGTTGGTCTATGAGCTACCCGGTTACCCTCCTTCCCTGAATGCCGAAACACCACTTGCAGATACCCACATTTCAATGCTAAACACCCCACTGTTTACAAAGCATCAGTCGTCACCACACTCCTAAAACGTGCAAGACTCATGTGCAGCTCGGAGAGGAGCTGCACATACGTTGTTATGATGAATTTCAGAGTTTTCGTTGGAACGATC
The DNA here is from genome assembly GCA_013339685.2 of Hyalomma asiaticum. NCBI lineage: Eukaryota > Metazoa > Arthropoda > Arachnida > Ixodida > Ixodidae > Hyalomma > Hyalomma asiaticum. The sequence continues at coordinate 117,751,833 of CM023483.1, read as the reverse complement.
TTTCAGAAGGATGAACAATTTGTTCCTGTCCCCCGAGGTTCGTTGTACCAAGATTTTACTGCAAGTATGCTTGCTCACATGCTGGTCATTCTTAAATGTGTTGCATTTCACCTTGCACAGGAATGTGCCTGTAGCATAAGGGTAGGGCATCGAGTCTTCATAATCAAAGTTGACAGTTCGAATCCAGCCATCAGAACTTTTATGTTAGATTGCAATATCACTGACCTGTACACCACTTTATTGCCAGTGCCACAAGATCCTCAGAAGGCTGACTTGATGCGCGTGCAGATTATGTACATCCCATAATGGTGAACTAATGCAATAATATAAAGCCATGAAAGGCATGCTTTACTGCCAACATACAAGATGATGCACAGTGCAGAGTCACATGACTGTAGCAAGTTAAGGAATAATACAGTGTCATCAAGTCTACCCACTTGATAACAAGTCACCTCTCTGAATCGTCAACTCATCACACGCAAGCTGCCACTTCAATGTGGAGCAGAACCAGCTGGACTCTATAATCAGGTACAATTTTCCCTTCTGCAAGTTTCTGGCACTTCATGGTTTCAGTGGTCATCTCAAACTGCTGAGCCTCTAATGAAAATGACAGCAAACAAGAGTAGGACATGCCCTTCCAGTTCTCAGCTGGGTTACACCCAGTTTCATCTTGCGTATATGTAAGGAAAACAGTACAACACACTACGTACAATCATAGTTGCCATCCTGACAAAGACAAGTCCACTCGTCGAAATGTTGGCTCCAGCGACGTTCCCTGTTCTACATGGTCTTTAGCTATCTGTTCATCGATTCAAGCCTCCATCTAGCCCTGAGCTTCTCTTCTAGTATGTACAGTCATGTCCCTCTTAGAAAGCTGATCCAGAGGAGCGTGTCATGTCCCCTTATGAGCAGCCTGGGATGAATTTTGGACATCAAAATGAAATTCAATGTTTTCATGCACCAAAGGCACAATCTGACGATGACATGTAATGTGGCAATTAAAACTGGATAAGATATGATGACTTGAGTTCTCTAACATGCACAGTATACAAGTGATTTTACATTTTGTGCCCACTGAAGTGCTCCTGCCGTGGCTAAATCTTTATCCCACACCCCAAGCATCATGACACCATAACTACAATGCCTCCATACCATGGCAGCTATGGAGTTCAAACGCGTCATGGCTTGCACACTTAGGCAAGGCATCTTTCTAGACAGCCTCCTGGCTGAAATCAGCTCCCTTTTTGTCATCCCATTTACCGGCTTTAGGATGATTCAAGATGTGTTGCTGAAATATATAGAGTATGGTGCTTTTCAAAAGGACAGAAAGTTGAGTGAGTTGGTAAGGATCCATAGTCAAATCGTGTTGTTCACTTCTCCCCTTGTGTCCGTGTCTTGCACGCCTCTTCTTTTGACTATGGTGCTTTTCACTCCTAGAGGCCAGCTATAAAACCGCTGTCTGGCCTCCACTGTGCAGACCTGTGCCTCTCATTCGACAACCTGTGCGAGACCTTTCTTTAATCGTCGTATCCAACATTTGCAAGATGATAGGTGATACGGGCATCTGCACCCCTTAGCACAAACAAAAGTCATGTAATGTCAATGCAGATACAAGTATTATTCTTGAAATGTTAATTTGTGTCTGCACAAAATACCATGTTGCCTGCAACTCCCCAAGAACCCTTCACACACCAGTTATGCTACCAACTCTAACTAGTATTCTGGCCCCTTGAATGGGTGGTATAGATGGTTACATGAGATGCCCTCACGCCAGCCACACTAGAGTCCATGTGTGTGCTAACACAGGTCGCCTGACCGTCCATCATCCTCTGCCATGATTACGCAATCTCATTAGTGGCCAGTAATGTTCTAAGTGCCGTAAGCAGCAGCTCCTACATCTAAAAAGCAGGCCTCTCGCCTTCCTTTTGCAAAATCAGTTCATGAATGGGGCCTGTTGCCGTCTGCTACATGGATTGTTCCTATGCTCTTTACTTCTCAGAAATCCTTTATTGACCTGCACATAGCCAATCAGCCAGCAGATGCATATAAAGCCTTATGCAATGGCCACCTCATTCACAATTTTTTCTGTACGTCCCCCTCTTGCAATGTTGGCAGTCATACACATTGAATGCTGTCAATTCCACATCCTTATCTTCCCCTTGGCTTCTAGGATGCGACAGCCCTGATAACACTCCCTCCTGCACAGGTAGTGGACAATGAAAAAACAGGCTATGCTATTATCACTAGTCTTGCTCAACCTAGCTTGTCTACAGAGTGCTCATCTCTCAATGAACAGGTGTAGTAACATGCTCTGCAAACAATATTGCACCAGTGTAAATTATACTTGCTTAGCTTGAATACTCATAAAACTAAATTCAACCAATTAGGTCACTGCTGTCACAGTGCTAGGCTGCTGACCCAAAGGGCAGCGTCACAATCCCGGCTGTAGCGGTCGAATTATCATCAGCAGCCTGTCTACGACCACTGCAGGGCAAAGGCCTCTCCCACAGACCTCCCAATTATCCCAGTCCTGTGCTAACTGTGCCCAATTTATTCCCCGTGAACTTCTTGGTCTTTTCTGCCCACCTAACTTTCTTCCTGCCCCCTGCCATGCTCGCCTTCTCTAGGGATCCACTCTGTTATCCTTAATGGCCAACGGTTGTCTTGCCTTTGCATTACATGGCCCACCCACGTCCATTTCTTCTTCTTAATTTCTAGTAATATGTCCCTAACACATTGGTCACATTATAACGAAGGTCAAATTCTGGAGGCCCGTGTATGGTGTGATGTCAGTGTATGTTAAAGAACTCCAGACTTATGAACTCCCACTTATGAAGCAAAAGATGTAAAGATGTGATGTGCTATAACATGAAGAACAATTACAAGTTCTTTAGGCATGGTAGGCATGCTGAAGCCATAAGTGCACAAGACTTTTGCACACCAGTCTGTATGTGCAGCAACTGAGCATTATACCATGAGTTATAGTACATGAATAGAAGGTTCTTGCTACATTTGTAGATGAAGGCCTAACCTGTGACAATGACTTGTCGATGTTGCATTGAAACAAAAGGAAATGAACAGCCTGCCCAACTTTAGTAAATTTTTCAGTGTTGCTTAGTCGAACTACCGATTCAGACCACACTTGCTAGTGCCTTTCTTGGAGCAACAAAAAAAAAAAAAGGGAGGGGGGGGGGGGAGAATGGAAAAGGCACACTCTCAGTGCATGTTCACGAGTAAGCGGTAGCTTACAGCAAGTCTAGCATAGCAGGAAAATACTAGCAAGCAAATATTTTATTAAAGGCCAATATAAATATGTTCCTGCCACAGAGCGGTGATTATGGCAACATTAGATGATTATGGCAATATTAGATGACGTTTCACTACTTTTTGAAATTTTTGCTGGAAAAGAATTGATAAATGTTGCCAAGGTTAATCTTAATGTTCATCGTCATAATACAATGACAGTACTATGAGATGCACATATGCCAGCCCATTTTCAAATAAAAAATGCATGTGGGATGTACATAAACAATTTCTGAAAGACAAGGACAACACAACTGCCCCATGTGCCCTGCCACAAATGATCAACAGAAGCACAGTAACAAATAAACTATCAATGGCAATCATCCAGCTACTCTCATCAGATTTCATAGTGCAATGCTCAAGATCACCACATGCCATTATTCATTAGTACTTCACAACTAAAGATCTACCATCTTTAATTACCATCTTTAATAATACTATCCAAGGTTTTCCTTCCCAACACCATTATACAATAATGCGGGACACTGCTGTGGAGGTCTCCAGAACTTTCAACCACCTGGGGTTCTTTAAATGTGCACTTATATCGCATAGCACATGGGCCTCAGCATTAGTTTCCATCGAAATGCAGCCACCGCGGCTGGGATTTGAGTCCTCAACCTTCGGATCAGCAGCTGAGTGTCACAGCCACAGTGGTGGGGTTATTACCATCGTCTTGTACATGCAAGAAACAAGGAAAATGCTTCTCAGCACCAAACTTACATTAATGCCCGAAAGCTTTCCCGACTCGTGACATCAAAGGCCATGATCGCGACGTCAGCATTTCGGCAGTAGTACACGCTCAAGCCAACATAGCGTTCTTGTCCGGCTGTATCCTGGGCAGAGAGAAAACTCGGGCAAGTCATTATATATATAAAAACAGAACACTCGTAGATATGGAGGGCAAAGTGGCCCGAAGTACACTCTGCTCATGAGATGGACAGTCCATATCTCAGCAGAGTTATCTTATATTACGTTTCTCAGATATCCCACTGGCTCCCTCATTTTTGTTGAAAAAAGAAAGAAACAATCTCATCGCCAACAAATTGACTTTTCAGTGATAACTTGCAAAAGCTGCGTAGTGCTTTCAGCGAGAGCTTTCATTATCAAGCACAGTTTTCAATGCACAAACAATAGAAATGATACAGGGGAGAGAGAATACAAGAAGGAAACAAAACTTACCCATATTGCAATATTGTGTTTTCCCCTCAATTTCACTGTAAATGTCGCACCAAGGGTTGCCTGTGAAAATAGCATAGGCAAACAAGTGGCATGATATCCAGTGACATCCTGATGAAGCCAACTGAGGTTGCTACAATTCGGCAAGCTTTATACAATTCGAATCAATGAGTAATTGGTCTTCCCATTGTAAAGCGCTCGCCTCCCAGCCACTCAGGATACACTGACAACTACAGTTACTACTTCTGTTGTGAAGCCAAGGTCTAGCAATGCTCTGTGGTGGAACCTCATGTCAGGGCAAGTTTTCTTTTATGGAAAAACTTCTTAAACCACTTTACAGTGTGCTCATGTTTATGTGACTTGCTACTCTCCCCCCCCCCCCTTCTCTTTTCTCCATTTTGATGCGAATATCTCAAATTTATAAAATCAAATTTTGGTGTGCCTGCATTTATTTAGTGGGCAGCTGTAATGTTTTATCCTTGCTCCCTGTAACAAAACATTAGTTTCATCATAGCCGCACCTGCACATGTTTCTAACAGTCATTTTTATAGGTGACATGTGCTATCGCCTTGTTCAGATGACAGCTAAACGCCGAAAATGTACTTTAAAAAACACTGCCGTTGGCGCCAAAATGAGTACGCCCCCAATAGAGCTATCAACGTGCACGCACATGCGCTAGGGTCTGTGCAGGCTGAAACCCGAGTTCGTGTCTAAAGCAGCGAAGCCGCAGATAGGGTAGCAATCGACCGTGACCTGCATGCCTCATGACAGAGCATGCTCAGCTAGGATACGAACACCAATAACTTTTAACAGCTCGGTAAAGCTCAGCGGGAAAGTAGGACCGAGACGTGGCAAGTGGTGACAGAAAGACCAAGCTCAAAGGGAAACGTTGCTAGCGTGTAAACGCGAAGAAAGGAAGTTCGAGCAAGGACTTACTTTAGGATGCTTTTCAAACCGCTTGTCGATGTAGCGAATGAGGAAGGACGTCTTGCCGACGCTCGACTCTCCCAGAATAATGACTTTCAGGTCTCTGTGCAGAAACGAACACAATTTCCAATCAACTCACCGGGAATTTCGTTAACGGCGTGCAATTGCTCCCGTATTGCACAGGATAAACGCAACCGCTGCCTCCGTGAGCGGCGCTGAGGTGTTACTACGTACGCAGTCTGAAGTTTGAGGACCCATGTTATTTTGGTGCACCAACCAACTCGGTCTAAGTTCACGCTGTCCTCGCCGGTCGAGCGTCTCTTGCTGTGCGCGCGCCATGTGCGGCATGTTCGACTGGAAAGCCGGGTTGTGGATGTGCGGCTCGAACGTCGCTGACTTATCGGAGCCATTGGCGAAGGGGCGGGAAGCCTTCACTCTCTCCCCAGACAGCCAGGAACCGTGTTTGTTTGCGTTGATGCTGCTGACGCACCCGTGCGCAGCACGGCCTGTCAAAAGAGAGATATCGTTGAGAATGCCTGCGACGGGCGGCCGTGAGGACGCGCGGACTGCTTAAATTTCTGGCGCCACGACGCTCGCGCGCAGAACAATACAATCGCCTGTAACCACACCTGTGTTATGTTTTGATGAGAACTGGCAAAAGTGCGTGGATCAGTGAGCTAAAATGCCGCTTCCGCGGCAGAAAGTAAAGATGTGGGTCGTCAACTACTATACAAACCAACAAAAAACGCTCGGTAGACTCCAAAGGTCCAAAGTGCTTGAGCATAAACGAACACGTAAACATAAACTTGGCCGCCAAGTCAGAGCAGGGTTTAAAAACCACGTCATAGCCGCTTAGTAAGTTTCGGTTTCGATGGGTACGCGCAAAAAGCGCTTCCGATGTCTTTTTGAATGCGTATCCTGTGGTCAATACGATGCATTTGTCACAATTTGGCCATCGCAAAAGCATGATGAACACACATCGCGTTTTTTAATATTTCCAAGGGCGCCTGGCCTATACCGACACTCATGAAAGATCGATTTGCTAACAACGCTCATAAAGATAAGGGAAAGACAACAAAGTCTAAATCGAGTATACATGGAAGATGCGTAAAATATTTGTTTGGGGGAACAAGGGCCTTCTGTGACTAGGCGTCCCAGTCTTTTGTTCTCGTGGCATGCAAATTCCTTTTCTAAAAAAGCCCTCTGATAAGTCGGGACTCGCTGCTCTGATAACTGGCGGTCGAATAAGAACAAACCGACTTCTTTATATAGTTTGTGATTTTCTTTTCTGATAAACCATTAGCTGGAGTAAATAGTACAGCTTCTCAAAGCTTCAAGGCACTTAATACCTAATAACCTAGAACACATCGCACAGCGCAGTATTCGTGGTTGTGATAGATAGATAGATAGATAGATAGATAGATAGATAGATAGATAGATAGATAGATAGATAGATAGATAGATAGATAGATAGATAGATAGATAGATAGATAGATTTTTCATGTTTGCAGCGTATTAAATTGTCGTGTCTTCCTCTGGCCATTGGAGGCAAGAGGACGCGATGCACGAATACACGTCTCCCCCTTTAAAAACAGTACAAGCAAATTGGAAGCAAGCTGGTAGGCTGAGTTGTTAGTGGGCTGTGCATCGCCCACCGCGATACTGCATGAGGCATTGTGGATTCTACTGCGGGCAGTATCGTCTGATAGCTATCGCCTTCAATACTTTACACTTTGAGCCTAGCTCTGATAATAATACCCCCTCCCCACGTTCCACGGCTCTCACGCCGCGTAGGCTGCCTTGCATAGTTTTACGTTGTACAAGCTTACTAGGCTTTCAAATTTAATTGGCGCGCGTCTTCAACCTTAATTGATAGTTTAATCAGATTTCGCATCGAGAAAGGATACCAAGGCAAAAAAGGTGTGTTGATTAAAAATGGACTCTCAGTCTTCTCAGTGGCATTTTAGAGAATGGCTTCTAGAAAAAGTTCAACTTCTTGAAGTTGCCTAAGAGGTATCGAGCTGAGCTCCAACTGGATCGCAAAAGTCACGCCCGCGTTATTCCAGGCTCGACCGAGTCCGAAGGGTGGTGGTCCATGCAACGGCAAATAACGGGAGTGGAACACGACGCTGTTCACCCACACGCTAGCGATGAAAGAACACAGGCGACCTAGTGTTAGTAAGCTACATTAGAAGTAAGAAAGAAATTTATCGTAAGCTAATCGTGAAGGTTCCGAGTTTTGAGGCCCTATTGATGCCACACTCAATGATTTACAACTGCAGCTTTTCAAGTTAGGGACAGCAAAATTATAGTGTGTACTAAAACTGAAAGCATTGTTATAGGCCTAATTACGTATACGACCCTCGTTGGCAACGTCTTGCAGACTGTGTATATCCATTTCTCCCAGTTGACTTTTTTTTTCCCTTTTAGTTCTGATGACCCGTCGAACAGCAAAATCAACAAAGAAAAATGAAGTTGTGCGGAGAGCGCATAGCCGTCAATTCGACCACAAACTGCACATAACCTTCCCCTAGTGCGTAATCGCGTAATTATCGAGGGTCACATATCTAATTACGTCAAACATCGATTTACCAACAAGCAATCGTACTTTTTTTCGTTTCTTTTCTCTTTCTTTTTTCGGCCATGCGGTTTAGACTTCTCGAATATTTCGACTTCGCCACAAGCTGCGTATCCTCCTCTAGCGCGGACCACTACTCATTTATCTTGGTCCTTTGCCCGAACCTCAAGATACTGGAATGACCTTCCAGCTTCAACTTTGAAATTGAATCTGTTTTGGTCGAAGAAGCACACTTAGATCGCATCGTTCGGTTTCGAACCGTATGCCAGTACTATGAAGAAGGAAAAAACAAGAAGGAAAATACACTCCAGCAACATACGTGGCCCACCCACGGACATTTGCTCACGTTTGCATCTTGAAGAAGTTGCTGGTCCCAGCACTTCCATCAAATGGAATCACTGCTGAAAGTTTGGCACTCACTTTGGTACGACTGGTTGGATAGTTATTAAGGCGTAATGGGACATTTATTAATAATATGGCTCATGCAAAGGTTACCTTGAGAAGACAGTGGCGAAAAAAAAAATGTGGTACAAGAAGCATGGTACAAAAAAAAAACGAAAACTGACAAGCATATATAATGACCTGAAACACCACTTCAGAGAACACAAAATCCCCATCCAGCTGGTGAAAGACAGGGGTGTTTGGCCCCTATCACGTGACACGATCGTTAACTAGGTCACCGTTAACAATAACAGAATCCTATGCAGCTAATACCCACGTTGTATGTCCGGGTATGAACCACACATGATTGAATGTTAAACATTAAAATCAATGTTAAATTATTCATGTGATGTTTGACTGCCAAATCTTCCGGGTTCGAGCATTTAGGTACCGTCTTCGACTGCCAAATATTTTGGATGTCGCCTTTACGTTTCATATGCGACAGCTAAGAACACCCTTCGGAAGTTTTTCAATAACTGCACTTAATTCTCCTATTGCACACCACGGTTTCACAATAAAATAAACGAAGTAAACCAAAGTAAAAAAGAAAGCCCACAGAGTTAGACTTCAAAGCAGCGTTCTGTCGATGGTTCGTGGCTCTTTCCATGGTGAGTGGCAGCGATAAATGACTGGAATCGAATCGATAAGAAGCGATAATGCACTGCGAACTCGACGTGTGCGGCGTGTAGACTGAAGCTATCGAATCGCCCAGCCGTGTATAGTTAACCCCATCGCGTCGTCTCTGTGCGATCGATGCTGCAGATTAGAATTTTCCGGGAACTTCTGTTCCACGAGTTGGCAGCCGCGAGATAGCGAGAGACAGGCAATATTCCCTTTCACTTTTCTTTTTCCCTCAGAAGGTACCATGTTTAACTGAAAAGAATTAAAATTCCTAGCACTCCTTAGCTGGTCGATTAAGAAACGCAAAGCCGAAAGTCAGGTCCCTTGGCACTTGAACCCGGACCTTGGCAGTCGAGCATGAAGCCATATGCTGTAAAGTGTAACAATCAATCACGTGCTGCTGCCCCGCCACGGTGGTCTAGTGGCTACGGCACTCGGCTGCAAATCCGAAGGTCGTGGGATCGAATCCCGGCCGCGGCGGCTGCATTTCGATGGAGGCGAAATGTTGAGGCCCGTGTGCGATGTCAGTGCACGTTAATGAACCCCAGGTGGTCGAAATTTCCGGAGCCCTCCTCTACGGCGTCTGTCGTAATCAGAGTTTGTTTTGGGACGTTAAACCCTACAAAATCAATCACGTGCTGCTCTCACCACGGGGGATCAAATTCCGGACGCAGCATTTTGATAGAGGCGAAATGTTGAGGCCCGTATACTGTGCGATGTCAGCGAACGTTAACTAAAGAACCCTACGTTGTGGAAATTTCCACAGTCGCTCACTTCGGTGTCTCTCATAATGATATCGTGCCTTTTGGGACGTAAAACCCCAATAATCAATCAATGCGTCTCATACCAGTACATATCTGGCTCGTACTCGATTTATGACATAATAATTTCTGGGATTTCACGTCACAAAACCACGATTCGACTATGAGAGGCGCCGTAGTGGAGGGCTCCGATAATTTCGACCACCTGGGGTTCCTTGACGTGTTCTCACATCGCACGGGCTTCAACATTTCGCCTCCATCGAAATGCAGCCGCCGCGGCCGGGATTCGATCGTACGACCCCCGGATCAGCAGCCGAATGCCATAGACATAGACCACCGTGGCGGGACATACCCGATTCCGGAAACCACGTGGGGTGCATGAGCTCAAGTGATTTGCTACCGTTAATTGCTGCGCAACTGAGGAGCACGTCTGTTATTGATGTAATGGCCTTGTCAGTCATGTTAATAATACCAGCATGGGTATGACTATAGCATGAACCTTCCATGTCAATCACATTTCCAGTCAAGGTGTCGTACCTTTACATCCCAATTTCGGTTGAATACGAAGTGAAGGAGACGTGCGTTTTCAATCTTTTGTACCATATATTTTGCGCCATATTTTTCTGCTACCGTTTTTTTAATGTCACCCTGCACGCCAGACATATATAACTTCCTTTTCAAATAAAAGTTCAGGGATTTTCCATAGTACCTAAACCGCGGTGTCATTATGAGGCCCGCTGTAGCGAGGGGCTGCCGGTTAATTTTTGATCATTTGGCGTTCTTTAACGTGCACCAAAAATACATCTAAGTACACGGTTGTTCTTGTATTTAGCCCCCGTCGAAATGCGGCTGTCGTGGCCCGAGATAGCATATGTGTTTTCAATCGCAACATATATATTCGCTATGCCGTGGCTCATAAATTTTGAATCTGAAGCCTTATCTCTTAAATGTGATGTCTTATTGCCAGTTGTTTCATGAGTCGGTGGTAAAGTAGCAAAAAAGCCAGCGAGACATCCTCACACGCTACAGGCCTCGCTATCTAAGCCTATACAGTCAAATTATTATAGCTTGGTCTGCATAATTCCACAACCGAATTAATCGAAGCTCAGAAAGTCAGTCAGATCGAACGACTAAAACGTATACACCGAATGTAAGGCACGTCCACGGATAATTGCCATACCCATGTAGGAGTTTACCTTACGCGAACTTCAATCAGGAGCGTCAAACAACAGTCAGTATCAGGCACGTAAGCAAAAGGGGGGGGGGGGGGCAGCCCCCCCCCCCACCCCCCCCCCGACTTTTGTCCAGTCAGCCATTAGCACATGGGTATAGAGGCCCAAGTACAAGTAGCACCGTGCGCATTTAAACAAATGAGAAACAAAAGACAGTCAAGGGACTCACCAAGAACAGCTACCCAAGAACCTTTTTTCCGAAAGCACTTCAATTCCAAAAACACGGCAACGCTTGCTGAGAAATTCAGCGTCTGGCTCCTGAATCAACACCACAACAGAAACACCACACTCTCCCACATGTCCGAGGCGTTAGCGAAGCCATCGCCCGTATTCTCAGAAAAGGAGGCATCCGAGTGACTCACAAGCCTACGAACACATGTTCTCTACATATTGCCAAAGATCATCCACCGAGGTAGAGAGCCCAAGGCACTGTATACGAATATCCTTGCGCTGACTGCGATGCGAGCTATATCGGCGAAACCAAAAACCTCACAGAAAGACTTGGACAGCACAGGAATGACCTCTGCAAATTTGCAATATATATATATATATATAGATCGCAACACGACGGTCGAACATTCCCAACATAGCGACCACGGTATCAATCTTCCTGACACAATGGTCGTATCAACTGAAACCAATCATCGGAAACAGTTACTGCTTTGTGATTGCGGAAAGAGACGAAAAATTCTGCAACGCAGGACATTTTCATATATGTAAGACAAGCTTGTTGGAAACGAAATTATCAGAACAAACAAAATGTTGTCATGCGGCTTCGAAACGAGAAAAAACGACGTTACCTGCTCGTACTTCGTACGACTTTTTTTCGTCGCATCAGTTATGTTTAGGAAGGTGGTCCGTTGGTTGTGTCGGGTTTTCTGGGCAAAAGCGACCATGGCTATATTGCGTGAAACGAGGTATTTCATCTACGGTCAGGGCGCTCGGTAGTTAGATTGCTTCAGGTAACAGTGCAAAGAATGACAGGACATACAGAAAAGGACGGCGTTGACTCCACCGGTGGATTCCCTGACGAAATGTCTTTCTTAACGAGAGGAGCGATGTCTTTGTTGCTGCAGAGCTAGCAGGCGGTATATTGCGGGCGTCATTTATACAGTCGCGTAGTGACGGCAACTTAGGGAGCATTCAGGTGCCTTGTTTAACTGATAGCTGCGCGGCGTAGGAACACACGCGTACGGCTTTCCTTTGCCGTAGACGCAGAGTTTTTCCACGACCGGACGGCGGAAGCTAATGGAAAGCTTGGAAAAGGGGACTGTTGTATGGAAAGCGATGACTTCCATACAAACCCATTAACCCGTTCAACTCCGCTGGCACCTCTGCGAACCCCACCACCCTTTTCCCGCTGCCTGTGCCGTGGTGCAGGCGCCCGCGTGGCGGAAGGAGTAAAGAGGGTAAACAGGGTGCTTCTAGTTCTACGGAAGGGTACTACAGGCGAGCCACGTTCATATAGATAGATGACCTGAAAGCTACCCTCAAACGGTGCTGTGTAAACCATCGGAAAACAATGCAAAGATTGCAATTTGTGTTGCCAAAGCACGCCTGCAAGGATAAATTTGAATCTGTGCAGCTGGTCTTCGATTTTTACCTCAGAGATATGACAACAGCGCATATCTTTACGCTAAAAGGTGGATGGGAAGTATGGAACACTAAATGGCAAGCCATGCGAGAGGAGGAACTTCCCCGCTCTGCCACGGAGATGAGAGAGATAGAAACTTTATTTATGTGTCCTTGCTGGGGTCAAGGGTGGCGGAAGGCGAGAGACGAGGCCCTCCGTAACCACCCTTCCTCAGGCGGCGGCCAGGCCTTGGATCCTGGCGGCGTCTTCGGCCAGCCGGACTGCCCACTGCTGATCCTCCGGGCACGCGCTGAGCAGCATAGCCTCCCACTGCTCGGCCGTGGTGATTCTAAATGTAGGGTTTGTGCTGTGTGTTATATATAGTGTGGGCCGCTCTGGGACAGGCCCATATAATATGGTCAAGCCCGGCGCGAGGCGCTCCGCACGCCTTGCATTGTGGTGTATGGACTGTGGGGTAAATACGGCTGTACAGTGTTGGAGAGGGGAAAGTGCGTGTCTGTAATTGACGCTTTACCTGAATGCGACAAAGCCCTCTCCCCGAACGTTCATACATTCCTCAAGATATTGGCAACTCTCCCAATGAGTACAGCTGCTGCATAACGCAGGGTCTCGACACTGAAAAGAGTAAAAACATATTTGAGGAACCGAACAGCTGAAGAGCGGCTTAATGGCCTGGCTCTTATGTCCATTCACCGGATGCAGATCAGTGTCGACGAAGTTATCACTGTGTTTATGGAGAAACCGCGACGCTTAAAAATTGCAACGTGAACCACTCTTTTCGGCCAAGCTGCACGCTCGTCTTTCTTTTTTTTTTCTTTTTCATTGACTTTACTATATTGTAAAACCACTCGCAACGCCATTCTTTAATACTGCTTCCTAAAACTAACCTTAGCGTTCTGCATCTTTTGTGTCATGAAAGCATCCGTGTTTTGGTTCTTTGAGGTTCAATAAGATTGTTCTTTCGAATATGTCTGTTATTCGTTTAATAATTGCTGTCATAAAGTGGCCCACGTTCTTCTCGTACGCCTGTTGTTGAGACAGAATGTGAGAAGATGTGAGAAGTTGGGTAGTGAAAGCGTCCGACAAATATTTTTTTTATTTGCTGCACATCCGTAAGTGTGCGCCTGATTCCTCTGCATTCCTTTTTATTTTGTCACTCCTCTTTCCGTCACTGCCTCTGTATGACCCTTCATCGTCGATATTAGTTGACTGGAAAATATTCTTTATGGTGCACACCCACTAGCTTTACTGCAGTGTAAAGAAACTCGCTTTCCATCTCGGATTAACTCGCCTCTTGTGCTGCATTCCACTTTATTCTCATTCTCGTGTAATAATTAAGCGCCTTCTATATTCCCGGGCAATTTCTTTAGCATTGTATAACAATGACCATGCTGTTGTTGATATTTTGTCTCTCTCTCTCTCCCAGTCCCCCCTCCCCCCCCCCTTAATGTAATACCCTGAGAAGGGCCTTTAAGGGCCAATAAATTATAATTTATTGACCCTTAAAGGCCCTTCTCAGGGTATATATGATGATGATGATGATGCTCTTTTGCGATCAATTAGACCTTGCCCCCCCCTCCTAGAAAAGATATCCTGGCTACGTGCCTGGTCAGTATCATGGTAGTCCCAGTTCCTCGGAATATATACACCCCGAGCGCCATAAGGGCAGGCGCGCACAACGTGCAGAAGCTCTGCACCTAGCGTACGGTAACGACTGTGACACCTTTTATACCGACGGCGCAAGTTACCCTGACCCGCAAAGTGAAAGTGGCCGCGGTGGGCGACTATAGAAGGGCGAAATGCTATTATCAGCCACAAAACTTTGCACTGACAGCTTCACGGAAGCGGAACTGTGTGCCACAGCCCTTGCCATCATCACTCAACCTACGGATCGATAAACTGTAATAAACATTGTAACGGGCTCAGAGCGAGCGTGTCCAAATTTCGCACAAGGGTGCGAAATTCTCCTAAAATCCTGCACAAAAGGCACGATATCCCACTATAGTCTAGCTTGTTCGGGCACCTGGGCATGTGTTTCTCCACGGTAATGAGCGCGTTCACGCGACAGCCCGAGGCCTCACCCCTCGGGTGGAAGCCCAGCCCTATCCTGACAAGGTAGAAAACATCCTACTCACACGCACACACATATTGCAACACCACGGACTATCCCGTAGAACGACCACACACGAAACTAAACTGTGCAGATACAGCCGCTTTGCGCCAGCGCCAAACTAATATGTTCCCCAGCCTTGCACTCCGCCCCTCCTTTTACCCAACCCGGTACCCTGACTGATGTCCTTTCTGTGGAGGACATCCTCACATCTACCATCTGTACATGGGAATGCTCCTAACCACCCGGCCAACCTAGAATAGTCAACCCCTCCCTTTCCCGGTGGGATGCCATTCTTTCCAGCTCGGTCTCAGACGACCATGCAGCGACGTCTGATTAACCGGGCCAGACAAATGGGGCCCTGGACTTTGGGCTCATGAAAGGGGGCACCACCGAAATAGCGAATACAGTTTTCCACTACTGACATGATGCTCTGCAGTTTTGCACGAGGCTGCCGGGTCGATTGCTCACCGTCACGGTGAGGTTTCGACAAAATCGAAACGGGAAACGGTCGCGAACCTATACGAGTAGATTCACGTCCGCGCTGTATAGAACGTCATGTGATCGATATGAATCCAAATTCTTCCGTTATACGACGTCCCTTATAATCAACCGTGTAGTATAAATACATTTGAAATTTAATTTATTGCCACGAAATATATACTCTTGTTGTTCAACTTTTACTAACTGTCAGTGCTGGCCCGTATACGAGCACCTGCTTTGTTAGAGCGCACTCTGTCACAAAGGAAATGAATTACATGAAATTTTAATATATCTGCATCAAATCAGACGTATTTTTCTAGCTTCGATACAACCCCATATTTGTCCGCATGCAATGCATCAATACGGTGTCGCTTAGACGTCGTACCTACAATTTATTTATGACACTCGTTAAACAAAGGAGTGACATGACGTGGATGTAAAATCGCCTTGTTGTTCCAATGTACAGCCCGGTTTTCGGAGAACAAGGAACGGGCTCCAAGAATTCTTGCGACGGATAACGGTATGGGGGCAATTTGAGCTTGATATAATAAGCCTTTGATTTGTCAGGGAGTCGCATTGTTAAATTTTCGCATGAAACGCAGCTGTGGCTATAGTGTATAACTCGGGGCGCACATGCGGCGCTTTACCGAGTGGCATTGTAGCAGATGTCAAACGGCTGATATATATGCCCCTATTGTTTATACGCTCGTATAGACCTTATCATCTAGATCCTCCTATATTTGCTAGGCTTCGGACTTGTTTTTATATTGGGCATCAGACTGTAGCTAATCTCCCTAGATAATGATGGTGGTGGTGGTGGAAGTGGCGATGATTACACCATACTGCAACTGCACTTAGTGTACTACCACCATCTTTACGTTAGCCAACACCGATTCACCGATATGCTTAGTATAACATAATCTGTTATAACAACAGTGTAGTATCATCGCCCGCTGTGATTCGTTAGTGGCGCTCTTAAGCCCGAAGGCACAAGTTCCATTTCCTGCCATGACTTCAGTAAAGTAGAAAGCATAAATGGTCGACAGGCTCGGAGATCACTGCGTATCAACACCTTCAATTGCCCTCTCCCTCAAAGAATTAGCTTACCTTCGCAATGGTGCGTGAGCTTTGCAAACAGCACATGTATGATAATGTATGCGAAAAAGTTGCATATATGCATGGGCCCTTTGCTCCTAATAAAGATTGCTGCAAGTCCGCGCCGGGTGTGTCACGTCTTTCTTCGTCCTTGTATTTTCATGCGCTATAAGCCTCACACTGCCATGCATGACTGCCACGTTTAAGCTAGGACGAGGCGCGAGAAAAGTGGTTTACATAGGTTTAGGTGTGCGTTAGAGAACCTCAAGCGATCAAAATTAATCCGGAGTCCCCCCCATGCAATACGGCTCAACTCACAACTGTATCGTTTTCGCATACGCAAAAACTACTACTACTACTACTACTACTACTACTACTACTACTACTACTACTACTACTACTAATACTACTAATAATAATAATAATAATAATAATAATAATAATAATAATAATTGCGATTCGTTAATGAGATTGCTCTATTTTCTGCAGCCCTTGACGAGAAGACAGAGAGAATAAATAGCGGAGAAGGAAAGGTAGGGAGGTTAACCAGTTACGGACAACCGCGGTTTGCTACCCTACACCGAGACTGGGAGCACGGCTCAGGGTCCGTGAGGGTGGGTGAAACAGAATGAAAGAGTAGAAAGGAGAGAAACACCGTAGTAGAGGGCTGCGGAAAATTTTTACCACCCGGGATTGTTTAAAGGGACGCTGAAGTAAAGAACAACTTTTGTCGCGTTAGCAGATTAGCTTTTTCACGATACCAACAACACCAATCCAGTGACAAGACCCTCGGTAAGCTGGAAAACGCGCGCAAAAAAACAATAATAATTAAGGTGGTGACGCCGCTTTGAAGATCCAGCACTAATGCGCGTGACGTCACAGATGCTTGACAGCGTCTACTATAGTCTGTTTCAGGATTTCCGTGCAGCACTGTGGAAGCTACAGGCCCCTTCTGCCAATCAGGAGGGCAAACACGTGTTAAACGTATCCCTCCGCACCATGGCATCTGCCAGTCGCAAACCGTGCAGTGGTAGGAGAAGCCTTGGAAAGAGGAGGAGGAGGATGGAGATGAGGCCCCTATCGGCAGGAGTGGCTTGCAGGTGCGTGTCCGAACAATGACATTTCGTCTCGCCTCGGAAAAATTCGGCGCTGGATGGCCTCGTGGCTTTGGCTTTGCTGCACGGAACTCCTAAAGCAGACTATAAGGCCCGCATAACTATTTATTGGTAAGAAAGGCATACATTGTGCTCTAAGTAAGCCAGAGTTCTTAACACAGGGAGTTTCAGAACCTTTGATGGAGCGAATTTGGCGAGAATACGAAGAAAAAAAAAAGAAATTTGCCTTCTGATGTAACGATCCCGAAGTTCCGGCACGAATCTCGAAACTGAAACTTTGACATTCATGGTCTCTTTTAACACTGAACACAACAATTGAGAAATTAACGACAACCGAGTTCTTGAAATGTAGGTCTATCATCTAAACCACGTCACGTTTTCAATTTAGTGTCCCTCCGAGCTCCAGCGGATTTTTTCACCATGAAAAATGGAAAGGAACTGCGGAGAAAAAGAAAGAACGACCACATAGCCAAACACAGGCACGAGCACAGACTTGCAATTGAATTTTATTTCACGCAGGACACGTATAAATACACCAAAACTTGCGTCACTGCGTGTGCGCGACAGCAACACACTTCCTAACTACGGTCATCAATAAACTTCATCTCACTGTTGTACGGAGAAATAGAGGAGTCGCTTACACAATCAAGACCAATTTTACTTGTGTAAGCGAAACCTGTACTTTTCTGTACCACAGTGAGATGATGTTTATTGATGACCATAGTTAGGAAGTGTGTTGGGTCGCGCACGCGCAGTGACGCAAGTTTCTATGTATTTATGTGTGGTCTGCGTAAATAAAATTCACTTGCAAGTCTGCGCTGGTGTCTGTCTGGTTATGTGGTCGTTTTACTTTTTTCTTTCCCGCGCAGTTCCTTTCCGTTTGTTAACATGCACCAACTCGCCCAACAACAGGTTCTTCTAAAGTGCATTTTTTCATCATGTTCTGATATAGGCTTCGTGCGCTCCTGTTTCGAATCGTGCGTGCAGCGCCGCTGTGGCCACTGGCGGCGGCCGCCGGAAAAAACTGCGAGTTCCCTTCTCACGGCCGGCCTTGCCAGAGCAACGCGAGCGTGCGTACGCGGCGGGGATATTTTACATCTACGCGCTGTCGCGTGTATGGATTCTATAGTAGCTTTAGGAACACTATCAGGAAGGTACCAACGATGGAATTTTATCCGTTTCCCTGTAAATGTAACGATGGTGATTGGGGCAACGTTGGTTTGGAACCGTTGGGCGCGCGCAGTGAAGCTGCCGCAAGTTGGTAAATATCTTTTTACAAGCTGGGAGTTCTATTCATCACTCGAATGGCAGCATCGGCGGTGACAGGATCAGGTGCTTTAGTCGCGCAGTTCTCTGCAAATTTAATGGGCGACATCCGCGAATTGCATAGGTCGTTGTGACTCATGATCGGCTGGTCATGAGACGACCTACAGGCGAAAAAAGCCCATTTTAACATATTCAAAACTACGATTTCGCGCAGTCTAAAAACACGGTCAATCGGGGATATTTCGCTTTGTGATCATGCGTGCGTGCGTAGCATATATGTCGATTGCTTGTTCCAAGTGCACGGGATTAAGGTACGATATGCCGTCGTACAGGCGTACACGGTCAGCGCCACGGAGGTGCGATAAGTTTGCACAATATTTTTCTTTTGTGCAGCTGACAACGAGTCCGCGAAAAGGGTGTCTATGCGTTCACAGAAACGCTGTTTACATACAATTCATAGAACAAAACCAGTCTGTTAGTCTGCGAAGGACTAGGACGGCGCATAAGAAATCATTCCAATTGCAATAATCAGCCATCGCATGACAGCTATAGCGGGCTTATTTGACGCGTTAACAGTGCTATAAAGCGAAAAGGCCATTGCTACGTGAGGTCTTCACGTTTTATTTTGATTTTTTATTATTTAAGGCGTCTGATAAGGCAAAACAACCAGCCAAGCTTTCTGCTAGTGCACGCCGACCACGAAACTAGCGAGCTCGCTAGGTTGCCTTAGATTAATTTTCTGAATTCGTGCTTTGCAAATCACATGTATATGAATTACACTAAGGAAAGTTTAATGTGAGTTTCTAAACGCACGCCGCAGCCCACGTTCGTCTGCGCAATCCGCGGACCGATTTCTAACGGATCGACGGCACTGAGCAGTTCTCGCAGTATGTGTGATTATAACGGCGTATAAGTCGCCCCCGCGAGCCAAACTGTTCCTTTTAAACTATCGTCAACGTTGGCGATCTGCCTGTAGCAGCAAAACAGTAAACGGGGCTCGCCTTTGGGTGCAACTTCGAGCTATGCTCCGGAAAGCGAATGCATGGCCTCCAAGATTTGCGCGCGCCAGGAACTCGCACATAATGCCCATCCTGGCCGCTGTGGCGCTGCGCGGGGAGAGAGCGGTGGCGCCGCCAAACGAGCGCACTAGGCCTATAGATGTTCCCCGATAGCGCTGACAGTCCTGTAGCAGCCGGAGTGGTTCATCTCAGTGGCGCACCGACGGGGGGGGGGGGGGGTCGGGGGTTGCAACCCCCCCCCCCCCCTGAGGCCGACCTAACCCCCCTCCCACTCCGTAACTGCTCCTATGTCCTAGAAGAATGTGGCGCTAATGTCTCTTCAAAACGCCGAAAAAATAATAAAAATAATCATCATCATTGATGTGACTATTATTTGGCATTTTATTTACTTTTTTACGCGTGCAACAACTGTGTAATCGCATTCCCGGCCCTTCGTGAAAAATTGAACCCCCCCCTGGCAGAGATCCTGGATGCGCTACTGGTTCATCTTGCTAAGAAACGCACCGGTAATTTTAAATAACCGGCTGAACAGTGTGTGCAAACCGAAACCGAAACGGGTTGACGCTTCGTGCCACGTATACGACGACGTCACAGCTCCCAGCTCCCCGCCATCAGAAATATGGAGCTAGTGCCAGACACGGCGCAGTGGCGAGGCCATCCGTCGATGTATTGAATTATAACAGCTTTTCTGAACTTGACAGCGTCTATATGAGCGCTGAAGCATCGCCGTTTGTCTTTTAACGGCCCCCTTGCTGTGGGAGGCATTGTTGGAGAATATTCTAGTTTCACCTCCACTGAAAATGCCAGGCCGCCGCGCCCGTGTTTGAGCCTCTTTGTTTGCGTTGTTATGATGTATTATAACAGCAAGACCAAAGTGAATGCTTTAATCGAGGAAACGTTTACCAGCAACACGTCATTATGCTAAATCAGCATGAGCGATAAGGGTATAGATCATAGACAAACGGCTCATCTTTAGAAGTTCACTTCCCCGAAAGTGAAAAAAAAAAAAAGATCACATTAAGGTTCGTACAATGAATCCGCGCATCCAACGATGTTGATGCCTGCCTCTGCGGCGTTGAACTTACCCAGCTCATGACAGCGCGTTTTTTTGTTATACTCTTTTTCTTTCTATTTTTTGTGACGAGATAGCTCTTTATATATATATATATATATATATATATATATATATATATATATATATAGGGAGAGAGAGAGAGAGAGAGAGAGATGAGTAGTAGACCCTCGGAATTGGCAACAAAAATGCGGAAAGCGCATTTTCCAAGCCTCTTTCCGCATTTTTGTTGCCAATTCCGAGGGTCTACTACTCATCTCTGCCTTCACGCCTCCGGCCTACTCACCACCATGACTGCTATATATATATATATATATATATATATATATATATATATATATATATATATATATATATATATACAAAGACGAGAATCATGAAGTGATAAACAACACACCTCTTGACAAATTTTTGTCAGTAAATTGGAGGCTCCAATAGGGTATAAACTATCGCAAACTATCGCACAGTGTCTTAGTATAACGCTCAGCGGTTCCGAGTGGCGATTCGAATGCCGTTTGATAGAAGTGTGCTTATAGTAAGCTATGTGGACTGCACACGGTGATGCACTGATAGGCTGAGGGGCCCGTTTCATAAGTACCCTCCGCTATCGTCTTTTTGATCTCTTTTTTGTAAGGATGTGGGGAATTTACTGTTTTGGTCATGGACGTAGGCCAACGAGTGATATTAGGGCCTTACAGCGGAGGTGTTATAATCACTCCGTCGTCCGCAGATTCCCCGAGTTGAGGGGAGAGAGAGCTTGCGCTCTCGCTTCGGCAGTCCTCTTATTCGCGGCGGAAAAAGAAGTGACGTAGCCTTTGCTTAGCAATAGGCCTCGACAACTACCAGAAAGAGTGAAAGAAAGAAAGACAGAAAGAAGGAAAGAAAGGAAGGAAAGGCAGAATGAAATAGAGACAGAAAAATAAGAAAAAAAAAGAAAGAAAGAAAGAAATCCACGCATATCCACGGAGTGAATGATAATGAGTGGGTGAAGCTCCGGATGTTCATCGTAGATCGTGCCGAGTTCCGGATTAATTTAGTTAACGCGCAAGCTACGAATCCTTATGGTTCAACTACGCACAAGTGAAATCTCCCACCGGCACTTCATTGCAAGTCAAGATCCAGTGCCTATATATATATATATATATATATATATATATATATATATATATATATATATATATATATATATATATGGGTGGCCGGTGAACGGTTCTCCAGCGCGAGCGCTCGGTATTTTTCAATCAAGAAACTCGCTAGAAGACGCTGCCTGCGCCAACGTCTCTCGCGGGTGAGAGCGCCTTCTATCCTTCTTTGCGATCTGGTAGAGCGTTCATCTAAGAAAGAGCGTTGCCATAGTCAACGCGCGCCTTTCGCTCTGTCTCTCTCTCTCTCACTCACAAGACAGCAGATGGAAGAGAGAGAGCTCGCGCGCTGGGAGGCACGCGCCGAGGGCGAGCGCGAGCGTGGCTACGAACTAGACGAGGTGGCTACGACGGACAACTACGGCAGACAAGCCTACGCCTTAAGGAGCTTCGCCCCTAATAAGTAAAGAAAAGAAAGAAAGGAAGAATAAAATTACTTGGCGAGGCAAGGTTCAAACCAATGTACCCACGGTACGTGCCACTAGGCTTGGAGAGGATGCATTCATGAGAACCATGTGATTGCGTTGTACCATTTCGGAGATAATCGTTTCGAGCTCCGTTTTGCAGACCACCCAACCACGCAAGCCGTTCGCCATGGGGCTGGTGCTTTAGCGAACAAAACTGAATTCCTCAAAGTAAGATACGCCAGAAGAATCGGAAACTGCGACTTATAACTAAGACCTACACACATGAGACCTCCAAATGGAATTTCAGTGTGCGGCAACATATAATTATATGGCGCTCGGCTGCTTATCCGAGGGTCACGGGATCGAATCCCGGCCGCGGAGGCTGCATTTCGATGGAAGCAAAATGTTGAGGCCCATGTATTGTGTGCACGATGTCAGTGCATGTTAAAGAACCCCAGGTGGCCGAAATTTCCGGAGCCCTCCACTACGGCGTCTCTCATAATCATAGCTGGTTCTGGGACGTAAAACCCCTGAAATCAATCAACATATAATTATATGGAACTCAAGTAATTCTACCATTTTAAAAGAAGGCGCTGATTTAAATTAATGTTCCCTGAAGGCAATGCGAGCGGAGTGCCAATGACGCTTAACCGTCATCCAACTTTTTCTTTTTTTTTTCCTCAATCGAAATGCAGCCGGCCCGGCCGGGATTCGATCCCGCGACCTTCGGATCAGCAGCCGAGTGCCATAGCCACCAGACCTACGTGGCGGAGCTTTACACGCCTCATGAATCCCGAGTCCCGGCGTGAACACCAGCGGTACCAAGAGTCATGTGACCAAGTGATGACGTCATCACATGCTGTCATGGTGACGTTAGGATGACGTCATGTTACGTCATCATTTGTCAATTACATGGTGTCAGTGACGACGTCACCTCCACGCAAGAAAAGGTCCGATTGATGCCGGATTTCCCAGAGAAGTTCCTGCATGCAACGTAAATGCATGATTCCTATATTTTACAAGGTTAAAAAAAAATGTAGGCATGGAATTGTGGTTGGTTGTGGAGACCCCCGCCAGAGAAAGATAGGAAGAGCGTGTGGATGCGTGACGAAATATATAACGATACAGGGACAACGCAACGCTATTATGCTCGCTCAGTGAATGAATGACATCGTCGCATCGACAAGAAGTGGGAAGTCGGATAGGAGCAATAGCCTGATGACAATGGCATATACAGTCCAGTGTCGACATTCTTTGCCCGCTACACGTTTACGAGCACGAAGGGAAGACGTGAAGTTCATAATTTGCAGTGCAGACTTCAAGGTGGAATATTATTCTCGCATGCTGTCCTGTGACATCACGAGCATCAGAAATAAGTTTTCACTTTTGAAGCATATGTATGAAGCTCCCTTTCTATCCGTATTACTTGTTGAAGGAAGGAAGGAAATAGTAGAGAGGGAAAGGCAGGGAGGTTAACCAGTGTATGACAACCGGTATGCTACCCTGCACGAGGGGAAGGGGATAGGGGAGATTGAAAGGTGAAAGGAAAGAGGAAGAGAGAGAGAAAGTGGGCGAACATATAGCACATTCTCACAGTCAGTGGCAGCTGCATGGCACGCGACATCACACATCGCTGTTACAGTCGCTTGTGCAAGTCTGTCGTCTTTAAGAACTGCAGCAGCGCCTTTGTCACCTTCAGTTGTGATGTCTTGTGCGGTCGACATTCCAAAATGGCATCAACCGACATCCGTCGCAGGTCAAGGTGAGCGAGAGCGGACGCCAGTGATTGCCTCTGTAAGTCATAGCGAGGACAGTCGCATATGATGTGTTGTAGCGTCTCTTCACGACGACAAGTGTCACAAAGAGGGCTGTCGGCCATTCCGATCATAAAGGAATAAGAGTTAGTAAAAGCCACTCCTAACCACAAACGATAAAGCAGGGTGGCTTCTGCTCGGCTGAGTTTTGGTGGCAATCGAAAATGCCGCAAAGACAGCAGGTGGTGTTGTCGACTGTTCCGAGTTTTGCTGCTTGAGGCACTCCACAGCGAGAGTGTAATCTCCTGTGCAATCGCTCGAAGTTGCCTGGCAGCGTCGGACCTTGAGAGAGGTATGGTCTCAACTTTGGTGCCATCAAGTGCAGACTTGGCGGCCTTGTCAGCATATTCGTTTCCAACGACGCCGCAGTGACTGGGGAGCCACTGAAACGTCACGTGGTGTCCCTTCTCATGTGATTTATGGAGAAGAGATCTGATCTCCAACACCAGTTGCTCGTATGGTCCGCGCCGCAGGGCTGCCAGCAAGGACTGTAAGGCCGCCTTTGAATCGCTAAAGATTGACCATTGTCGGGGTGCTTCCTCATTTACTACACAAAGGGCAGCACGCAGAGCAGCAAGTTCCGCAGCTGTCGATGTCGTCGGGTGGTCTGTCTTAAAACTGATGGTGGAAGCTTTCACTGGGACAACCACCGCTCCGGACGAACACTGGAGGTTCGAGGACCCATCCGTATAAATATGCACTTTATCGGCGTACCTCTCGTGTAGAAGAAGCAGGGATAGTTGTTTCAGAGCACCTGATGACAGCTCAGCTTTCTTTCTGATTCCTGGCACACCAAGGTGTACTGTAGGTCGAATGAGACACCAAGGGGGAATCGACGGTTTGGCGGCGGCGGTGAAGCCTGCCGGAAGTTTGGCAGAATATCTGGAGACCATTTTGCAGAATGACGCGTTCCGCTTGTCTGACGGCAATGTTGCGAGGTGGTGACAGCAGGCACGGGCAAAATGCCTGATGTGGGTTCTCAAGACTTCCACCGCAACGTGCGTTTGTATTGGTTGGTCCCGAGCAATCGCTATAGTTGCCTCTGACAATGTACCCCGCGGCAAACCGAGACAAGTTCTCAGTGCCTGAGCTTGTGCGGCCTGAAGAGTGCGAAGATTTGTCTTACAAGTGTTGGAAAGTACGGGCAGGCTATATCTCAAGAAACCGAGGAAAAGTGCTCTGTATAATTCCACCATGGCGCCTACCGACATGCCCCAAGTTTTTCCAGCCAAGAATTTGAAGATCTGAACAAAGCTATAAGTCGGTGACCTAGGAAGGTTCACGCAATCTCTTGTCCTCACATTATAAATAACTTTGAAAGGAGGAAAAACGCCCTTTCCGTTCGACTTGACGAGCACAATACATTCCGTATCCCTCACTAATAATTCTGTTATTATTCATTTCTCTACAGTTTTGTATGAGTACTCGAACACGACCACTCAAAATATGATTCAATCCGCAAAAAAACGGCGTTTAACCACATTATTACTATATATGTTGTGAAACAATGCGGAAGGCGCATTCTTGGGAAGAACATGGAAAGAACGAGAAAACAAACGAACAACAAAAACAAAAGCATCGGACGCTTAGAAACTGTCAAAGAGGGGAAAAACGACGTCGCTAGAAATTACCGTCGATAAAAATGAGCAGCGAGAAAGGCGAGGCTCCCGACAAAGCAGTCATCGTGGACATACGCAGAGAGACTCGGTTATATACACAGAATGTGGACGAGCGCAGCGGGAAATAAAGGGAAGAATGCGATTTCCCGTCGTCACTCTGAGCATTCCGGTGATTGATGTCTCGTTTCCGGCTCAGATAGAATTAGGAGACTCCGATATATAGGTCGGTTGCATGTCGTTGCGTTGCCGTGCGAGGGACAGATCGATTAGCGCGAAGCTGGACCCCTCGATAGCTGCAGAGAGAAGGGCGAGAGTATAGTCGCATGCACATGACCTGATTCAGCATCTGCTGGGTGCACGTGGAATAAGGGAATCAATCGCGTTTGCAAGTCTGAGCCCGCAAAAAAAAAAAAGGAAAAAAGAAAGAACGGAGTTCATTTCGTGCGGAAACAAAGACCACGAATGTGCCTTTCGTTTTAACAGCGTACATAGATGTTGAAGCTTCATTGAGTATCGATTGATTTCTGGGGTTCCACGTCCCAATACCACCAAATGGCTGTGTTTCGGTGGAGGCGAAAATGCCGGAGGCCCGTGCACTGTGCTCTCTGAGCGCTTAAGAACCCCAGTGGCCAGAAATTTCCGGCGCCCTCGACTACATGGCGTCTCTCACAATCATACCGTAGATTTTGGACGTAAAATCCCAGAAATGATTAAATTACAAGCTCCTGCTATAGGTATCACAGGAAGCGTAAACACTGTCCATGCTCGAACAAAAAAAAAATCGGTAATTTCTGGGGTTTTGCGCGCCATAACCGCGATAAGATTAGGAAGCACGCCGTAGTGGACGGCTTTCGAAATTTCGACCAGTTGCACTTCCTTAATGTGCACTGACATCGCACAACAGGCGGGTCATGGCAATTCGCCTTCATTGAAATGCGAACGCCGCGGGAGGGGGGGGGGGGGGGGGTGTTGTTTTGTGGGGTTTTACGTCCCGAAACCAGTTCTGATTATGAGAGACGCCGTAGTGGAGGGCTCCGGAAATTTCGACCACCTGCGGTTCTTTAACGTGCACTGACATCGCACAGCACACGGGCCTCAACATTTCGCCTCCATCGAAATGCAGCCGCCGCAGCCGGGATTCGATCCCGCGACCCTCGGATCAGCAGCCCAGTACCTTAGCCACTAGACCACCGTGGCGGAGCGCGGGAGGCGGGCCGTACCCGAGTTCTTAGGGTGAGCAGCCGAGAACAGTCACCACTATGCCACCTTGGTGAACAAAAACAAGAAACGAAAATCAAGGAAAATAAAAGAAAATAGCATCACGTTTGTTTGTTTGTGTGTGTGTGTGTGTGTGTGTGTGTGTGTGTGTGTGTGTGTGTGTGTGTGTGTGTGTGTGTGTGTGTGTGTGTGTGTGTGTGTGTGTGTGTGTGTGTGTGTGCGTGTGTGTGTGTGACGTTCACTTGTAATGTCCCATAGTAATTAGGGCAATGATCAACGCGCCACTGCGGCCAACACCTTCCTGGCTGCCTCGATTTCCAACATCAGGACAGCTAAGAGCCAGGATTGAATGTGTCGTTTTCTCCGCTGATCCTGAATTGCTTTTGTTATAGACTTACGCTCAGACCATCACCACGGTGGACAATACGACACAATTTTACATGGTAGTTAATATAAATTGTTGCAGATTTACGAGCTAAAATCGTGATAACAAAGTGACGCACTACACGTAACGAAGCCGGCTACGGAAATTGCGACCACCTGGGGTTCTTTTGGCATGCACTGACAGCGCGAATACACTCAACTTGTGCTGCACCACACAGCCATCGATGAGAGAGAGGAGGGGGGGAATCGATACCGTCTTCACGGCAACGCCAATGCTCTGGATAACATCTTCCCGATAGCTTCAGCTTATGAGAAAAGTTATTAGTAATCTCGTTATCAGTCGTAACGGGTAACACTAAGTCGCGGGGGCAAATGCCAACAACCTATCGACTGTAAACCCTTTCAGTTCGCCACTCGGCTGCTCTCAGCGGATTGTGTACAGTAAAATGCTGTGTACAGTAAAATGATATTGGAATGTGATGTATGTCGTATACAGTGCACCGCTTAGCAGGTACCCGAAACAATCATCGTACATTATGTGCACTAAACGCTGTCTGTATTTCTTGCTGCTTACGTGGCTCAGACAATGAAACGTAATCGGTGGCTTAGCTCAGTGAGACAATAGCCAAGTCTAGGAAGTGCAACAGTATCTAGCGAACTTCCCCGTCAGGTTAATTAATTTGTGCTTCGTTAGCACAAAGAGTAATGAAAAAGAAAATGAGTTTATGACGATGTTTTGCTGCTCTTGTAATTGTTCGCGCGTCTCGGTGGCCCCCTTTATCGACGCACCCGTAGTTGTAAAAGAAACCCTAACAATCGCACGCCTAAGGGTTGCGTCGCACAGCACGTGACCTCGGAGCTTTTGTTCGCCGCCTTATCACGCATACCTTCAATATTTCAGATAGCGGTAGTCAATGATTTTCGACAATGCAGGATGACGTCACACCGTTTGTGGCAGTAGGATCCTCGCCCACGCACTTTTCATCGATGCGACACTCTATCGCCGTGGCTCGGTTTTCGCCGTTGCGCTTAAACCAACGTGGGTCCTTCGAAACCATTAAAGAGACTGTCTACAGCTCGAAAAAAAAATTTTTTTTTCTGCTTGTGGTAAAAATGAGAAGATGGTTTCTTACAATTACGGAAACGAGCGTACTACGTGTGCCCCATAGAAAAAAGAAAGACCTTCTTTAACTTGGCGCTGAAAGTCGCGAAAAATTTACCGGTGGCGCCATCCTTGGTAATGTGTGTCAAACGCCAAGTGTAACGAAAGGTCAAGAAGTACTCACGCATGCTCACTTATCTTGCTTAGAAGAAAGAAAAAATGTTGACAATTGTATTTTACACATATCTGGCAGCGTCCTTTCACGATGGAAGGTAAATTTCATTCTTTAAAAGTTAATATTGCAAAAACTTAGTAACCAGCGTTTACCGGTGTCCCAACACATACGGAGAGGGTGACCACGAAGATCAAACGATACTGTTTTAATAACTCCTACTCTCTTTCCAGCCAGACCACTGAAAGATTGCACACACCGCAATGCACGATTTCTGTTGCGATAAAAAACAAAACAAAACAGAAAATCCAGAAAATCGAATGTGTAAGGTGAACAGCCCCTTTCATTTCGACAGGCACTGGTCACGTAAATTCGCAGGTTTGTTTTTAGTAACTCTCATGCGCAGATGAACTCGACAACGCCTGAGTTCCAGTCAGAAAGTAAAGTGTTGCAGGATAACAGAATGGAAGAAGAAAAAACAACAGCCTCCCTTAGTTCGCTATCGTCTTCTTCCGCCTCTAATGTGCGTTATCGCATCGCGGACGCCAATGAATGGTCTCCAATTACTTAGGTAGATATCCTCGAGGTCCTTCGGGACCCTTGTAGATAAGGACGGTGGGCGTTTTCCCTGCCGTCACCCGTTTCTGCGGCAAGACGAGCTTGCAGGTCTTCCTGGTCGTTGATAGCAGTAGCACTAGCTCCGGAGTGCTCTCTGTTATTTTCGGACCATTACTTGCGAGGACATTTGTAACAGTGGGATTTGTTTCCGTGTGGTTTACCCTCATGAGGATCGTTCGTTTTTCAATGGCGTTTCCGCTATAGAGGTCCGCTACAGAATCTAGCGGCCGCGACCGCTGTCCGCCGCCGCGGTCGGTGCTCGACTGCGGACTTAAAGGACGCGGATTAAAACCCGACCGCGGCGGCCACATTTTCGGTGTAGGTGAAAATGCTCCCGTGTAGCTGTGCGTTGTCAGTGCGCGTCAAAGAACACCAAGTCGTCAAGTTTCCGGAGCTCTCCACTACGGCGTATACCTACCCTTTCTATTCTTTCATTCAATTTTCCCTGTCCCACGGACGCTGAATCGTGCTCACGATAAGGTATGCAGAAAAAAGCGTCATTTCGTTAACCGAATCACAAT
Organism: Hyalomma asiaticum; assembly: GCA_013339685.2. Classification (NCBI taxonomy): domain Eukaryota; kingdom Metazoa; phylum Arthropoda; class Arachnida; order Ixodida; family Ixodidae; genus Hyalomma; species Hyalomma asiaticum. The sequence goes on along the minus strand of CM023483.1, from coordinate 117,722,043 downwards.
TATTATGTTAGTATTGCGACCGCTGAGAACGAGGTACCACATACGTTCGAGCTCCACGCAGCTAACCGTGCAAGGTGCAAGACAAAATGAGTTCTAAGTGAACTTGCTACAACGGAAGAATTGTCACTTTTAGAATATTAGATTTTTACCCACAGCATTGACATAGCGTGAGATAGAAGGTTCTATTCCCGATCCGCTGAAGTCGCCAGAATAATATAATCTGCGCTTTCATCTTGCGAAAACCACGATATGATAACAAGGCACGCCGTACGTGGGTATCTCCGGATTAGACTTGAACACTTCGGGTTCTTTAACCTGAGCATAAACCTGGGTACTTAACTAACCTCCCTGTCTTTCTCTTTTACTTCCTGAGTACTTGGATAAATCTAAGTACACGGCAAATACGACCACCGTGGTCAGCAGCCCGCGTCGTCGAGTTTTATGAACGCGACACATGACCTGCTGATTTTCCACGTATATGGTGGGTCGGCCGTCGCGGTCATACAGCGACTGCGGAGGCGGGAACACCATTCTACGCTATAGGTAAGGGTGCGCGCTAAAGGATGTTAATGCGGTCATCGTATATAGCTGATTGATTTCTAGGGTTTTACATCCCAAAACGAACTCTGTGGTTATAAGATACGCCGTAGTGGAGGGCTGCGGAAATTTTGACCACCTGGGGTTCTTTCAAGTGCACTGACATCGTTAGTACACGAGCCTCAACATTTCGCCTCCATCGAAATGCAGCAGCCGCGGTAGGGATGAGGTCACCGTAGCTGAAGTGCTGTCCTCCGTCACAGCGTATCGTGCATTCCGTCTTATCAATGTTTTTGCAGCAGGTGCGTGCACGCTTCACTCAACAGGTTTAGTCGCTCCGCGACTCAAGACGGGGAGAGTCAACAGCGGGGACATACTAGAACAGAGGTTAAAGGAAGATATGGCACAAGTGATGAATAGAACGCTGAAAATTATGGAAAAGAGGAAATGTCACTGGAGCAGTGATTTTCACAAGTGGGCTCCGTATGCGTTACGCAACCAACTCTGACGAATAAAGTTCCACTTGTCGAAACGTTGGCTCTAAACTCTGTTTCACCAGTTCTGTGCAGCAGAGCCAAGACTACGAGACCATCGAGCGAAGAATTATTGCGAAGCGAAGTGTAGTGTCAGGGTTCGAAGACGCATGTATATACATGTCGAGCCGCTCAGGCCTATAGGTGGCCCACTTCCTCCATCTCCTTCCAAGGCTGCCGCTACCACAGAAGCGCCAACCATTGCTGGACGACATGGCGCAGCAGGTCGAAGCTACGGCTACTGATTGGTCGAAGAGGCCTGTAGCACCCACAGGGATGCACTGAGCTATTGAAATAAGGTTCAGGGGTGTTCCCCGTTTTCTGTAGAGTTTTCAACGATCCTGTTGACCGCAACAGCGGTGCCAGCACGTTTTAGCCGCCGTTGCGGCAAGGTTAAGAGCTGTACATTTGTGTTCCTTACGCAAGGTGTGTTTCGAAAGGCAGCACACCAGGGAAAAAAAATGGAAGGTCGGCAAACATAAGGCTCTTCAATTCAGGAACTAGCAGTTCTGTAATCCTTGACAGGGGAGCGAAAGCAACCCATGCAAGGTAATTTTTTTCCGCCTTCTAATAACAATGATTACGTCTGACGGAGATTGAATGACATCTAAATTTCCTTTGCATACATATTGTCGCCACGCCCCTTTATTTCACATTCCTCTTTTTATCGGAGTTCCTGCTTTGTCTTCCAAAGGAACATGTACATGGTACATGGTAAGGAAACCGGGTGGTCAAAAATTGATCGGTAATACCGCACTATAGCGTACCTCCTTATCAAATCGTAGTTCTGTGCAGACAAAAGCACATGACCCAAGCAACTTATCCTTAATTTGAAATAGATAGATAGATAGATAGATAGATAGATAGATAGATAGATAGATAGATAGATAGATAGATAGATAGATAGATAGATAGATAGATAGATAGATAGATAGATATGGCCCAGCCACGGTGGTCCAGTGACTATGGCACTCGGCTGCTTATTCGAAGGTCGCAGGATCGAATCCCGGCTGCGGCGGCTGCATTTCGATGGAAGCGAAATGCTGAGGCCCGTGTACTGTGCGATGTCAGTGTATGCTAAAGAACTCCAGGTGGTTGAAATTTCCGGAGCCTTCCACTACGGCGTCTCTCATAATCACAGCTTGTTTTGAGACGTAAAACCCCAGAAATCAAACCATCAAACAAACAAAAAGCTATCGCTTACGCAAGAACAGCCACCAACAAATCGATTTACGACGTACGTATAGCGCAATTCGGCAGCTGCATCGGTGCGCATCGCACAAACCGTGAATAACAGAGAGAGAGAGAGAGAACGACAAAGAGAGAGCGAGAGAGATAGCATGTAGATCTCGCGTAACACGCGCATCGCTCTACATGGAGTATAAATACCGACCTTTCTGCTCCAGCTTGATAGAAGAACAGAAGTCCGCACACCGCGGGGCGTCAGCCGCGACGGCGCTGCAACTTCGCTGTTTTCGCACGAATACCTCGCTTTCTTCGGGAGGGAGGAGCCGCAGCTGTGCCCCGAAGATGGAGGCCGCGGTGTTGTGTATGTATACGCATACGGGCTGGCTGGCTGGCTGGGGAGGCATGCATGCACAGCTGCCCCGAGTCTGCAGGAAGACGCAGCCGTCGCTTTCGCTTAGCCGTCCCGCTGACGTGCGTGTGTTGCTTTAGCGCCTTTGCGTTGACAATTCGACAATGCACTGGCGCGCGGGCGTTCCTGAGAGCGAAAAAGAATGGCGTAAGAGAAAGGAGAGAGAAAAGAAGGAAGCCGATGACTTGTGGAAAGATGGAAAACCGCGCCATTGACCGATCACAGCCACTTAAACGCAGCCTAACCGGTCTTCGCGGTGGTCAAAGGAGATCGGTTGTAATAATGTGAACGGGGGCGCAGCACCTGGAAGACGGTTGTGTACCGTACTACAAAAAAAAAAAAAAAAAAAAACACTTGTCGTGCAAGAAGCACACTGCAGCGTAGCAATGCGTACCACGTTGCGTGCTCGGGTTGCCCCGGCTGTCTGCTCTCTCACCGTGTCATTGTTTCCAGGCGAACAATGGAGCGAAACGCTTGGCGACTGCTGGGAGTTAGTTGCGCAAGTGTCGTCCCCCTCGTCGTCGCCTCGCTTCCGTCGTTGGCCGTGCACGTAATAAGAACGACGTCAGAGAGCTCGTTCTTTATTTCTTTTTTCTTTTAAAGCGAAAGCGAACAATTCGCCAAGCTGTCGCCCGCCTCCAGAGTCAAACGAAAGCTGCACTGTAGGAATTAAGGACAATAGTGAGAATGGTGCAATGTTGCCGTAAGTCACGGACACATTTGGAAGTAAACGGCGGTTTCGTATAGGGGCAACTTCGGAAAGCTTTCGTGTCGCATGGGCTGTTTGTTATTGACGAGCCGGTTTCGCTAATCACATACCCGGCACAACCATTTGCTGAAGCTCCTCCTTCAGGGGAAAAAAAAAAATGAAATCCCTCAGACAGTCTTTTCGTCTCTCTCACTTGTGCGCTGTCATGCGGGCTCGGATAGTTAACATCGGCGTCCAAGAGCATCAGTGGCACATGGTGATAACCGTGTGATAACGAAAGGCGAATGGATCAAAGGCTCGTTTCTTTGTTAGACACAACCTAATCAAATGACAGTGAGGCCAAGGAAAGCATATGTGATACTGATCGTAGTTTTTAACATTAGCGCAGTAATTATGACATAGATGGAAGGGAATTACAACGGACGAAAAAACATACCACACAGCTGTCGGTGGGGACGAAACCAGTGTTGGCGGTAACGCGTTACAGTAACGTGTTCATTAATAGAGAGTTTTAGTTTTGTGCGGATACCGGTTTACCGTGTGTGTGTGTTTACGGCGGGAGTAGAACTGCCAGCGCCATCTACTCGCGGTTTGCTTAACTACAATGTATTCGATTTTATGTTTATTAGCGTGAGCGTTTTCTTCGAAAGAGGTAATGAAAGTACTCAGAGTTAATTATTATCTCACGTCCAATGCTTTAACTAGCACTCAAGCCAAACGGGCAAGCCACAATAATATTAGCTTTTTGTGTGCCTGCTTAGGCTCCGCATCATCAGGTGTCGCCACCAGCGCCGCTGGTTACGTGCACTTTCCCGGTAAACCGGTATCCGTAAACGTGAAGAAGTTTACGGACAAACTAAAACTCTATATTATTTTGGAACTGTAACGGCTAGCGTACTTACGTTCACTTTTCGTTAGGGTAACGTAGTGTGTCACGTTGCTCGTTACTTCTGATGGCGCTAGCCAGAAGTGTGGCTGGTTAGAAGGTAGACCCAAAACATGGGAGAAGCTGGGGAGGGAATCATCAAAAAATGACACCATCTTCCCGAGGGGAACCCTGAGGTGATGCGCAGCATCGCGGAGTTCCCTTTATTTTCACTTGCGTTGGTTACCCACATCGCGTGAACGTTGTTGGAAACTCCGTAAACCAACTGGTTGGCTGATGCAGGCTGAACTTGTGTCAGCCAGTCCGCTAGCAGGAATGTCGGTACTCATCAGACGCCGGAGCGAGACTCATCCGAGGAAGCAACTGAGGCAGCGGCGCGCGCACGCGGTTATATACATATAGCGCTGGCGTAGAGAGGAGGACGGAGGGAGAAGCGCGCTATCGCACAGGAGAGGAGGACTGAGGGAGTAGCGCGCTATCTCACAGCTGGCCTGGAGAGAGGGATGAGGAGGAGAGGTGCGGACGCCAACGGACAACGGACATAGCCCCGAGCAAAAGATGCTTCGCATCTAAAACTAGCCTCTCGTCAACTAAGAATACACCAAAACTGCAACATGGAAGGATAAGAATGTACGAATAATATGACTGATATCAATAACTTTACATGCTTGTCAGTCACGTCACGCTTAACGGTAATAAGTTCACGTGGCGTGCACACGCGCATTCCCCGGCCAAATGTTAAAGTCGGCAAAAAATAGCAACCTTTACGAAAACGTGAAAATGGTTTGATTTCATGGCTTTATATAACTGATGGGATGAAGTTAAGCCTAAAGTTGAATTATTTTCAGTAATTACTGATAAGTTAACAGTGATTAAAACACACATTGCACGTTGGCGGGCCACGAAAGTGGCTTCATAGCTGGCTGTAAATAGAGCTAGCAAGATCGAATTTTATAGGCAGTTGGATCCTATATTCAGACGATTTAATTCATAAACGGTTGGAATCGAACCCATGACTTCACAAAGATGTAGGCGACGGACGGTAGTCGCGTTTCAGTGACCATAGTGCCGCTGCACATAGAGATAGAAAGGCACCTTTTGGGATTCAGTGAGACCACCGAAAGGAGTCCGGGAAGGGGCAATTTGCTGGAATCGTGGCACACGCAGAACACACCAGGAAACATCAACCGTTCTCTCGGAACAATGCCCTCTGTATATGAGAACTGCCTTCGCCACGCGAAGGAATTCGGAGGTGCCGCGCAGAGAGAGCCAGGAGCGATGCCGCCTCTGCCAACCAGACACGTCCTCCTCCTCCTCCTCCTCCTCCTCCTCCTCCTCCTCCTCCTCCTCCTCATCCTCCTCCTTTCCCTCTTTTGCCCCCGCTGAAGAAGAGGAAACCAGATAAATAATACTTACATAATCTGATAAACACTTGTACCAGTTCTGAAGAAGAGGCCGAAATGGCCTCTTCTGAACTGGTACAAGTGTTTATCAGATTATGCAATTATTCTTTTTGGTTACCTGTCTTCTTTATCGTGAACTTTGTTTGCCACTCTTTGTCGTTCTTTTTTATTGTCATTGCCTCTAAACCACGAGAAATTTTACTTGCTTTTCATTCTTTGTTTTCTATTGTTTAAATGTTATGTACATATTGTTCTAGTACTGCTGCTGCTGCTGTATGGGTGGCACGGCCCAGTCAGGCAATGTTTGCCTTTAGCCGTGTCCCCTAGAGCAATCATCTGTATTGTCCTGAATAAATCAATAAAAGAAAGAAAGGAGAATGTCGGGCAACCTCGCATAGCTCTGGTTAGAGCCATCTTAGCTTCAAATACTGAAGTGATGTTGCAAATAAACAAAATACCTGTATACTGTTGCCCTCTCTGCGACCATCGTTGCGGGTCGCATCCATGCTAGAAAAACGTCCACTTGGCAGGACGGCTGCTACAGCCATTGGCACCCTACTGACACTTGTGTGTTCACACAAAGCATCAATGGAAGCGCGCATTCCCAACAATTACAACTAGTGATGACACCCCTGTGCATGTGAAGACCAACGCTTTTAGATTAACTGATTGTGAAGACCTCACTAAGTACACGGTACAATGCGCGCACTAACTGCGGAAGGTCATCCCGAAATCTCGTTTTGCATGTTATGCTACGTTGAGAAAAATCATTTCAGCATATGCCACAGAGTTTGAAGCCGTCACACGTAACATGGAGCGACTATATTATTGATAAGGTCCGGTACACTTGTGTAAGGTGCTCTCGTTAAATCAGTACTTCGAATAATGTAGTTACTTGGGTTGGAAGTGTTATGTGAAATATAAATATGACCTTCATAAAATATTTATTTTGGCTTGCTGCAGAGAACATGCACTGAATGAAATTCTTGCTGACCAACGTGAGAGATAAGAAGCTTTACGTGTTTTTTTTTTTCGATTTCTTTTCGCTCAAGCATCGGCCGCCTTCAAAGCACCCTGTCGCTTCCCCGTGCCAGCCGCAGGCGACCTCATTCACCGGTTGCACGCTTGAGAGCAGTGCGGTCGCGGTCCGTCACGTGGCTTCTTTTCAAATTTCGCGGGCTCTCTTTACAGCGCGGAAAAAATAACGTGTGACGTATCGTACAGGAAACAATTCAGTTGGTGGTTTCTGAAAGTGCTCTGCATCTCAGTGTTTATATTTTAGTTTTTCAGCCAATAATTAAAGAAAGTTAGGCAATTAAAAATTAATTTAGGGAGAAATAAATAGCCTGAGTATCTATAGGCTATAGTGCGAATAGTATAAGTTTTGTTCAATTCGCCTCTGAAGTGCCTCTCACTTTCAAAGCCTTGGCTCAAATTATGTGGGACAACCTGTATTACTAACGGTACTGCAATCAATGCAGAAGACACTTAAAGACAACAAAGGCATAACTTTTCTCGTAGCTCACGATTTAAATGTAGACATAACAAGCACATAGACATACACGCTACCTACCAAGCAGTAGGGGCCCCGTATCGAACCCCGACCCCCGAGGTGCCAAGCAAGCACGCTCTATATGCTACGGCGGCTCCTCCCAGAGGGAGGAGCCGCCATATATAGTAAAGAAACTTATCGCACCAGGAGTTGTATGATGGTGCTTGTGTAACGCGAATAGCGCTTCTAATGTTCGTTAAGCGCTATCATAGCAACGTAAAAGCATAACACACGTTCTACTATCACTCGGCATGCTTTTGTCCAACTTTGTTCGATTACATAGGAACAGGTCAACGAGCGCACCGTAGCGTCTATGTTTCTTCGGCAAAACACACGTCTGTGCTGTGCGCTAACGTGAGTGCCAATATTACGCCGTACCATGAGCTCATGCCATTCAGTCGCCACGGTTTTGCGGATGTCCCTGGTTAGTACGCGACACCCATTCTGCGCTTGGGCCAATGACAGTGATCCTACTCATAACACTTGGCTCATAGAGTGTTTCCTTGCGGACTGCTTCGCATGTCAACCAATTCCGACAATGCTTGGTTTCTCCAGTTTCTTTGTCTTTATTTTTTTTTTTTTTGGTTTACAGTGGTGTATGACCAGCGTCAGCATTGGCTGAACTTATAACTTCCGAATGATTCTAAGGTAACACTTTATTTTGTAAACACAGAACTCGGGCCTGTATCCACAAAGACTTATGACGCTAAAAACCTGCATAATTGAATATTGCAGCCAGTCACGGTGCTCGGCATATCAATATTGAAGCCGGTTGAACAATGGGAAAAGCACTCACGAAAGAAAATTTTTGAGAAAGTGGCCCCTGAATGCTTGTTAAGAACGCCCGGCGTCGTGGCTTTCAGACAATGCATAACCTCTCACGTGCCTCTTTATAAGCGGGATCTTAAAGGAGTACTGACACGGCTCCCTTAAAAGCCCACTTTCGGTTGCGATTTCGAGGGGGCGGTTTCCTAGTGACGTGTCAACAGAGTCGGACGTACATTTAAGCCACGTAGGGACAGCGATTCGTGATAGCGTCGCTGCAACTATGTCGTCCCTGGTCAGTTACACGTGTGGCACGCAAACAAGGACAATTTTACGGTCGTCCAGCGACTTTGACAGCGATTTCAGCGACTTTTAAGCGAATGTGCTCATACATCATCGTATGTCCATTGCGCTCGGGCTGTCTTGCAGTGCTGTTCGAGGAAAACTTTAAAACCAAACTAAAATATTTTGTACGTGTTTCCTGGCTTCCGCGTGCGGAGGGCGTTAACAATACATGAGTAGAAAACAAAAGAAAAATGTATATTTTGCGTTGCCTCAATATCGTGTCAGGACTCCTTTAACATTCTGGTTTTACAGTAATTTAAGCACACACACACACACACACACACACACACACACACACACACACACACACACACACACACACACACAAACTCACTCACTCACTCACTCACTCACTCACTCACTCACTCACTCACTCACTCACTCACTCACTCACTCACTCACTCACTCACTCACTGATCACATCCCCTGAAGCTTTCTCCATCTCACACACGGTGCACTGCCTTCGGTCCGCGGCCCACTATCAGTGGCTGAGGGCACGAGTGGGTCGAGCGATGGAAGAATGCCGCACATTGAACTTTGCAAAGCCAGCACCATGTTGTACAGCGGGCGTAGGGCAGGAGTGCCACTGTGCGATAGTGCGTCGAGGGCATGAGCGGCTCCGCTATCCTCTTCTGCGCCACATCGGACGGCGCAGGCGCACCTATAAAAGCTTCTATATTAATAAAATATTGCCCTTCGTTACCGACGAAGCAGACGAAGGTCAGCACTACGCGTGGCTATGGTGGCAGCTAATATGAGAACTTATTGGAAACAGCATTGCCGCCTGCCAGTCTCCCCCCCCCCCCTTTTTTTATTTTGTTTTACCATGCTTTCTTTAAGTGTCTTAAATGAAACATAATTATTAGTGGTGTCATTCATTATGGTATAACAAAGATATGATAGTAAGAAACACACATGGACATAAAGAGGGCATCGTAGGCATGCTGTGAGAGGACAAGCTGGCCTCCTAAAATGGTAGAGCGCTTTCATATACACATTTTACGAATTAAGGAACAGAATTATAAGTTGAATTTAGGAACAAGGGGAGATGATGTAAGAGAAAACTAGACGGCGAGAACACGAACGCACAAGTATACAGAGACTTGCTGCAAGTACGGACATCAGCGGTACGCGGGACACGGGCAAGTGTGTATAGGAAATTGCAAGCCGCGCATCTTGTCCTCACTGAGTCGCGTAGCTCAGGAATCCGCGACCGCTTTCTTCGACCTACCGGCAAACGCGGTTAGAGCTCCGTGATCTTCCTGTCTCTTTAGGGGCGAAGCTCCTTAGGGTGTCGGTCGTTCCCTCCTCTGTAGTAGTAGCAGTAGTCGTATGTATGTAGCCACCTCGCGCCGCCGGGAGGCTCGCGCTCGCCCTCGGCGCGTGCCTCCCGGCGCGCCAGCTCTCCCACTCTTCCATCTGCTGTCTTGTGAGAGAGAGAGACAGAGAGAGAGAGAGCGAAAGGCGTGCGTTGACTATGGAAACGCTCTTTCTTAGATGAACGCTCTACCAACTTGCAAAGAAGGAGAACGCACCCTCACCCGCGAGAGACAACGTTGGCGCAGGCAGCGTCTTCTAGCGAGTTTCTTGATTGAAAAATACCGACTGCTCGCGCTGGAGAACCGTTCACCGGCCACCCATATATATATATAGGCACTGGATCTTGACTTGCAATGAAGTGCCGGCGGGAGATTTCACTTGTGCATAGTTGAACCATAAGGATTCGTAGCGTGCGCGTTAACTAAATTAATCCGGAACTCGGCACGATCTACGATGAACATCCGGAGCTTCGCCCACTCATCATCATTCACTCCGTGGATATGGTGTGGATTTTCTTTTTTTTTTTTTTTGCAAACCAGAATATTAGACACACTGATGCATTGCCTCATGTCACCGGTGTCAATGCACCAGCATTCTCCCTTGATAAACTCAAAAACGAGCGAGAAATCGACGCCTTCGCTTCGCAAGGGCCACACAGACCTTCGAGGTGAAAGCGCGGTCGCAGATTGCACGGCGACGTGTTCGTTTATCATGGAGGCCGTCGCAATCTCAAAGGCAGCCAGGCAAAATGTACGCACAGCTGCGGATCGTGAATGTCTCGGCGTACGTCCCTGCATATATCTCTGTCAAAAAGTGAGAATAAAAAGCTTGAATAGTTCGCTCCCCGACGCCGCGTCAGCAACCTTACTCATTAGCGACAGTTGCTAAGCTGTTGCGTGAATAATATTTTTCTCAAGCACCGGCGCAAATATTTGCAGGTCGTTCTGCACAAAACTCTTCGGGCAATGTCTTGGCGAACTAGAAAGTGACACGGGCTATTAGCCCCGTAATTTGACTACAGTTAATTGGTCCCGATTATCTCCGGTTCCGCTTCCTAGCGCAGAGACAATACGAGCGAACGCTTGACGCAGCGCGGTGAGTTAATTGGCGTATAGTATTCGCGGACATTACAAGCGAGCGAGAACCGAATTCACGGAACGACGCGTGGTTACAGAGGAGTGGTATTAGAGAGATGTCGAATCGATGTTATGCAACCTGTGTGCGATGTATGGCCGTTTAATGTGCTCGTCCTGTTGTGTAGTGTTCATCGTCGCAGTTGCTCCCGAGCATCGCCTCTGAGGCGATGCTTGGCAGCGGGTTCCTCAGCCAGCGGTTGAGATTCTGGAGAGGCATTCGCAGCTGCTTTAGGGCACGCAAGGACAGATGCCGAGGTGTGATTGAAGGCTAGCTTGGTAGTATTCCGCTGTACCACAGTCGACTGCGTCGCAAGCGGTAAACCTTAATATCCTTGAGCAAAGCAACCGCCTTAAAGGTCCCCTAAACAAACCCTCGATATTTTTTAACATTTCACGTAAACACGCGCATCGACATGAGAACGCCGCCACAGTCATCGATGCCAAACGCGGCAGCGCTACGTGCTGCGGGAGAGCCACTAAATGAAGAAAACTATACCCCGTTCTCCTCTCCGGGCATTTCCTATGCTCCCCAGCTCGTCCTGACGTCAGCGCCAACAGTCTTGATGATGAAGTCGATAGTTTGACGAAGCATCGTCTGGTCGGGAATAAGCATGAACAAACAAAAACAAAGAGCGCCGACTTTTTTAACTTTTTAAACATTTAGGTTTTTCATTTTGGTCGGCGCTCTTTGTTTTTGTTTGTTCAGTCTTGATGATGTCACCAGTGTCTGGTGCCGTCACTGGTCCACGACTGCCGGCAAGGCCTGCAAAGAAATTACGCAAGCTCCCTCTTCCTCGTCGCGTTGCTCGCCGTGCCATTGTAGGCAACCAGTGGGGGAAAAGAACATAAACGCCGACGGAAGATCACCTTGCGAGGTTCTTCAACACAACCAGTCACCATGCGGTTCTATTGTATTGGCAAAGTAATTACCTGCACCCTTCGCAGGACGACAGGCCGGCACGAAGCAATAGAGCTCATTGGCGATAGTCTGTCACGTTACGATTGGAGGAGTTCTATAGACGAGGAAAGACGGCAGCGGCAAGACGGCGCATAGCGAAGGAAAGAGCGAAATGAGTGTAGACCGCTTTTCGATCATACTCCGCTATTACAGCACTGTTTCGAAAAATTCTCGCTGCAGCGCTTTCGTTTCCGATTCGCGCAAAACAGCGCAGCCGAAACTAAATTTCGACCTTTGGGTGGTTTGGGGGCTCTCTCAGAATCTCTTCACTACTCTCCCTAGAGTGGTGTAGAGACACCCAAAAGAACATCAGGGACTCGTAAACTAACAGAACAACACAAGTAGTTTGCCGACCCTGCGAAAAAGGCAGATGCATAGTGTGCAAACATGCAAACAAGCACGATAGCCAAAAGCACACACTGCACTTCTACACATTCAATCCGCAGCGACCTTAACTGCGACTCACCAAACGTGGTCTACCTGTTGGTATGTGGGATCTGATCTAAACAATACATCAGACAAACTGACACACATTTCCGAATCAGGTTCAACAACCACCGATCACATGTGAAGAAACAACCAAAACTCCTCCCCCTCTCCGGACATATTAGATCAGAAGGTGACGCTTTGTGTCTGCGCATGCATGCATGCCGTGAGTGACGAAACGCGCGCCATGTTTTTTGACAGGTGACACCTGGCGTATTGTCGCCCCTAAGTATGAGCGTGGTGCCCTGCCACCGCTATGCTACTACTGCTGCATGGAAGAGAATTGCGGAGTCACGGACCTCCACTTCCGATTTCGACCTTCCCCATTGGTGACACTCTCCTCTACAATTTTAAGGTAACACTGCTGCAAGGAAACTTCCGCTCTTCCAGGGAACGCGAGCAGCGCGAGTCATGTCTAATTCATAAATTCTTTATTCATCTCGCTCTTTCATTTTTCTCTTTCTCTTTCCTCGTGGTTTGCTCTTCAGTCACCGCCGCCGCTACTCCACCCCCCCCCCCCCCCCCCGCCTTTTTTTTCTCCTTTTTCTGGCGGCCGCTTTGAACCGCGGTGGCATTCCTAACCGCTTCGATCCCCAGTGTGAGCAAAGGACCAGGTCCGTCACCGCGCGTGTCGTTAGGTTGCCCAAGACTTTCCGACGATCGCTTTGATGCGGTACGGCGAAGAGCATTCTTTAGGAGCTCGCTCCTTTTGCGAGGGGGTTGTCTCTTGTCCGTCGCGCCGTAGCCACTCTAGTCACAGAACACTTAACCAACTTTAGGGAACGGAAACTGTATCTTTGGCGGTGGAAGTACCGATGGCATAGTGAACTGCAATAGCGCGAGCACAGATGGCGCAGCCTGTACTATCATCTTGTTCCTTTTGTTCTTTTCTTGTTCCTTTTTTCTTTTTTTTCTTGACTTATCTTGATTTTCCTTTTCTTTTTTCTTTTTTATTTTTGCCAAGCCAATGATACGCAGCGACCCGTTAAAAAGGGAATGGCACCACATCATCATCATCATCATCATCATCGTCATCATCATCATTATAAAATTCGCGTTTTCGCTTGCTTTACGTGGGTCGCGCTACGAGCTCTCCGTGTTTTGTTTTTTCTCTTTGCTGGATCCGCGGCTTCCATGCGCTTTCGAACCGCGGAGCAACTTTTCTTGCTTCGCCGCGTTTCGAAAGCGCATGGGAGCCGCGGATCCCGCAAAGAGAAAAAAAAAAACAAAGCAAAACACGGAGAGCTAGTAGCACTTTCATGTTCTTCATTTCGTACACAACTAATGTAGCTTATCGCCAGGTGCCCGAACAGGCCTCGACTGGTAAAAGCAGCGTCAGTCAAGTAAGGTTTGCATCGTTTATTAAGGTGCCAAAGCTGGTACAAGCAATGAGAGTACATGCATCAGCTAACAATTTGCAGTCCAACTCCAAACGAAGCCTATCATGCATGCTGAGTGCGCTTCAACTCGTCTATAACCGCACTGAACACTGGCATATATGTACGGAGAAACTGAAGGCAGAGGCATTAACTTTCACCGTACACAGAATTTCATTGTTCAGCGCCGTTTTATTCTGGCAGATAGCACTCAGACAAGCGTTTTTTCCTGTCGCTACCGTTTCCTAGCAGCTATGCAGGCGTTTTCGAGGTAGTCCGGATCTTGATATAAGTGCGCGGTGCGCAATCGGTGACATGGCGAGGAAACGGCAAAGTGGTATTGCTGAGTTAACGTACCTAAACCATCGCGGATGCAGAGCAAAGTGGCATTGCTAAGTTAATGCACCTAAGCCATCACGGATGCTGAATCTTTGTCGACAAAATTGTGCGCTTGAGTAGGGGCATCTTGTGAGCTTGCGCCAGTGATAGAGCAATAAATGTCATGTATTTTCCATGCATTTGTTGTTACTGCGTAATTCATTTTTCATCATAGTTATGCTTCAAAACATTACAAATATCTTTTTTCCCTGTCAGTTTTAGAAGCTGCAGCCTTCAATTTCTTAATGTCATTGTGCATACATAAAATTCCTGTGTGCTTTCACCAGCTTCTCAATTTCCTCGACTTTCTGCCATTGACTTCATAGGCCATTCGAATTGATAAAGGTAGGCACTATAAACAGGGCGTGTTAATTTAGTTGCTGATAGCAGAAGTAGGTAGCCTGAACAAATGATTCTGCTTTGCTATAAAAAAAGACGGGGCATCCTGCGAACACAAGTTGGCTTATGAAGACGTTAACATGCTTCATGCTTCTTTCACTGCAAGCAGTGCTCGTCACATTTACAATTTCTTTTCGGCTGTAAATAATTTTGAAAAATCCTGCTGAACATATACGCAAAGGTGAGTGCCGCCTTCTAATGCTTCGTCCTATTTTGTTTCTCAGCTTTATGACTTGAATGCAGCTAATTATGACAAGAAGAAATCACACTTCGTAGACTGTCTCACACGGCATTAAAAAATGTTGGAAGTACTCGTCTCGTATCCACCCACCTGCCCTCATCTTCATTTCTATTATAACTGACAATTTCTGGTGTTTTCTTGCGGTTTTCACGTGTCACAACCATGATACGATTGAGGCACACTGCAGTGGAGGGTTCGAGAAATATTGACCACTTGGGGTTTTTTAACATGCTCTGAAGATGCATAGTGCGTGGGCTTCTCGCATTTTCGCCTGTCAAAAATGTGACCGCCACAACAAGAATTGAACCTGCAAATTTCTGGCGCTTTATAATTACAACAAGGGCACGATTATGAAGCATGTCAGAGTGGAGGACTCCAGATTAAATTTTATCACGCGGGCCTCCTTATGCACAGTCCAAGTACATGCGTCTTCCTGCATTTCATCTCACCAAAATGCAGCCGCCACGGCTGGAACGTCTGTTGTCTCAATTATAAGTACGACATGATAAAACGAATATACACAAGTCACGTTAAAACATTAGTGTGCTCTATATAATATATATAGAACAGTAGACATAAAAAATTACAGCATATCCACGGAGTGAATGATTATGAGTGGGCGAAGCTCGGGAGGTTCATCGTAGATCGTGCCGAGTTTCGGATTAATTTAGTTAACGCGCACGCTACGAATCCTCATGGTTCAACTATGCACAAGTGAAATCTCCCACCTGCACTTCATTGCAAGTCAAGATCCAGTGCATATATATATATATATATATATATATGATAATATATATATATAATATATATCTATATATATATATATATATATATATATATATATGGGTGGCCGGTGAACGGTTCTCCAACGCGAGCAGTCGGTATTTCTCAATCAAGAAACTCGCTAGGAGACGCTGCCTGCGCCAACGTTGTCTCTCGCGGGTGAGGGCGCGTTCTCCTTCTTTGCGAGCTGGTAGAGCGTTCATCTAAGATGATGATGATTGTGGTTCGTTTCCGAAAGGACGCTAATTTCTGCAGCCCACGTAGGGAGCACGGCTAAGCGTTCGTGGGGGTTGGGGAAAGGGAGTGAAAGAGTTAGAGAGGAGAGAAAGGCCGTAGTGGAGGGCTCCGGAAATTAATACCACCTGGGGTTCTTTAACGTGCACTGACAACGCACAGCACACGGGCCTCTGGCATTCCAGACCGGACCGCAGCAGCAGCATGCGTCATCCCTGCCAGGGCCAGCAGCAGGCAGTGCCGGCTGTCTTTCCCTGCAAGCTCCACAGCCGCGGAGCTGGCGGGACTCCATCTGGCTGCAGATCTACTGGCGGAGGACATCCCTGCAGAACCGGTTGCCATTCTCTGCGACAGAAAGGCGGCGCTGCAGACCTTGGCCAACCACCGTCGTGCTGGGCTGACCGGAAGCCTCCTGGCGACGAAATTTGAGGCCCTTGCCGCTACCGGAGTGTCCGTCTCCTTCCACTGGCTGCCCTCGCACGTGGGCATAGCTGGCAACGAGGAGGCGGATACACTTGCCAAAGCTGCCCACCTCCCTAGTGTCCCGCTGACCCAGGCAGTGGTGGCGAGGGACTACTCCCAGGCCCGCCTCCAGCGCCTCCTCGTCTCGGTTCACCCTCACCCAAGGGTGGCAAGCGGGCACGGCCCTAAGCCACTTCCCGAGAAGGGCCTCACGAGGAGGGCCAGGGCCACACTCCTGCGACTGCGGACTGGCTGCATCTGGACAGCAGCCCGCCGACACGCCAAGGGCCTCTGCACCTCTCCAGCCTGCAGCCGCTGCGGGGATCCTGAGACTCTCGAACACCTCCTCTGTGCCTGTCCTGGACTTGCACAGGAACGTTCGAGGGTCATCACAGCCTACCGGAGGCAGGGACTTCCAGCCACCACACTTCACCACTTGCTGTTCCCGACTCGCCCTCATCTACCAGCGCTGCAGACTCTGGTGGACTTCATAGATGAGACTGGCATCGCCGCCTACCGATGAGTCCGGGTCGCCCTCCCGCCCCTCCTCTTTCCGCCGGCTTACTTCGGCCACGCTGAACGAGCCTTGACATCCTTCATTACCTTTCTGTCCTCTTTATTTCCCATTATCCCCTCCCCAAGACGCTGCGCCGTGCTCCCAATTTGGGCTGCAGAAATAAGCGCTTTTTCCTCATTATAATCACTACCACCACCACCATCTAAGAAAGAGCGTTTCCATAGTCAACGCGCGCCTTTGCTCTCTCTCTCTGTCTCTCTCTCTCTCACACACAAGACAGCAGATGTAAGAGGGAGAGAGCTCGCGCAGCGGGAGGCACGCACCGAGGGCGAGCGCGTGCCTCCCGGGAGATACTGCCAGTTACGCCTGACGCCTGACGCAGGACAAAGTTAGACTAAGAGGAGCTTCGCCCCTAATACTGGTGAACGACTATCAGTACACCTTTATAAGATGCCTGATGAGCCGTCGATAAGTACAGAGAGCATCAGAGGCATGGGGTCCAAGATGAACTGCTGTAGACATCCAAATATTTCCCCATGTTTGCAGACTCTAGTTTCGAGGGCACTTATCCTATTGTTGCATGGCATTCCTGAATGGAAACAAGTCATGAATTCATCAGTGACTGAGAAGCATAATGTGTGAAGCATGATTTTGTAAAATTAAACACAGAAATTCATCAAACTGTCATTTGTTGCACATACAGGGAAACATATACCTTATAAAGGTTGTTGCAGTGCTGGAAGTAGCTTCTTTAGCCGTGTCACGTAGCAAGTGCCTTGCCCATTGTGATGCAATGCGACCATGTGGGGTATGGATGACAGAATTTGGCAGAGAGGTCGAGAAAACTGTCAAAAAATAAAAACGCAAGCATATCCTTGTATAAAATGCTGGTTTCTTCAATAAACAAGAAGTACACTCCAATTATGCACAGTACTCCCGGATCGAAGCAATCGAAGCACGAAGATCTTGGGTTGCGTGACGCACATACTTTTGTTTCTACCTTCATCGCTTTCTGACTCGTCGAGTTGCCATTCCAAATGACATGCCATGGTCATATCGAGTAGCCGCATATTTGGCGCCGATCAGTGTTTACATGTTGCATTTCATTCTGTGAGCACTGCACACTAAATGTATTCAAGAAAAAGGACTGCTGCTAAATAATGGGCAAAAGGCACCGTGAGGGTAAAACACCTCTAACCTTGCTTTTGACATGCGGCTCTTGCAAACTCGTACGTACGAACATGTGTCGCAAGCGCAGTGTATTCCACGTAGCACCATTTATCTCAGTGACCGCCTTTGTGTAGATACAATGCCAAGTTGCCAAGCAATAATTTTCCAGAATACATTTCTGTTCTCTCAAAAACGCGGCCCTCAGGGAAGCCGCGTCGCCCAAGAGAAATCTTGCTTTTTCGGTCGCAGAGCATGACACCCCGAAATTTTTACAATTATAGTCCGTCGTTGCCGTTTAAAACGCGTAACCAACGCTAATAAACAGAACCAATGGGTTTATACTCACCGGTGAGTACGTGCTCGAGCCTTGAAACGAGTATTCGTCCTGCCGGAATTTCAACGGTGGCTTCGTTTCACTGCAGGCCGCCGATTACGCTCCGCGGAAGCGTTTAAACTGCCCAAAACACGCACAATGAGACGTATTCTGTCGGGAAGCAGAGATTAAAAGAGTATACTTTCCTGTTATCGCGGAATATTTAGAACGCGACAAAATAGCGCGAGTTATGTACAGAACTCCCGAACGCTGTGAACCGTTGCATATCTGCCGCCGCATACTTCGAGTCGACAAATACTGATGTCGATGCGCTGTTCACATTGAAGGAGCCAGCAAAAACAAAAATCGGTTAATAAGAGACAGGTGACAGAATATCTCGCAAAAAGCACTCTGTGTAATGAGTCGTGTTGTCTTATTATATGTAAGACTATGCGAACACGCAGTCTTCGCATGCATTAAGAATATTTTGCCCTTAAAGTTGGCCCCGACGAGGGCACCCCTACATAAAAAAATCACAGCATATTCACGGGGTGAATGATGATGAGTGGGGCGAAGCTCCGGAAGGAATCATCGGCAAACCGTGAAACTCTTCCGTGCAATTCGCCCCACAATTAAAAGTGAAACACTTGAGTAAATGTCATCAAACTATTATAACATCTCGCATCTTTCATCATCAACTACAAGTACCGCCATCTAGTTTTATAACATCTCGCGCATGCTACGAATCCTCACGGTTCAACTATGCACAATGCACAAGTGAAATCTCCCACCGGCACTTCATTGCAAGTCAAGATGCAGTGCCCATATATATATATATATATATATATATATATATATATATATATATATATATATATATATATATATATATATATATATATATATATATATATATGTGTGTGTGTGTGTGTGTGTGTGTGTGTGTATGGGTTGCCGGTGAACGCTTCTCCAACGCGAGCAGTCGGTATTTCTCAATCAAGAAACTCGCTAGGAGACGCTGCCTGCGCCAACGTTGTCTCTCGCGGGCGAGCGCGCGTGCCGGGAGCCACGCGCTCGCCCTCGGCGCGTGCGTGCCTCCCGGCAGGCACGCGCCGGTGGCTACCTACTACTACTACTACTACTACTACTACTACTACATACATCGGGGACGCACGACCCACGTCTTAAGGGGCTTCGCCCCTAAAAGTGCAATAGCGCGAATGGCGGTAGAGCCTTCCGGGGCCTGGTACGGGCTCACCGCCAAGCGAACCCGGAGGCGGCACGGGCCCGCGAGGCCGAAGCGAAGCGAACGCAAAGCAAGCGGATCCAGAGCTGAGAGCCCGCGAAGCAGAAGCGGCTCGAAGCGTCGACAAGCGGACCTCGAAGCGGCTCGGGCCACGTGACGAAACTCTCGTGTCAAGTCTTTATATGATGATGATTGAGCAGATGTACAGGGTCGTCCACTCTTAGGGTGAACACGACGCAACGCGGCTTCCCTTTTGGGACGCGAGTGCTCGCGACGTGGGCACACATCGAAGCCAATAATGTGCAGGCACACAGAGTAATCCAAGCCCCTCTATGCCTGCACTAGATCAGCGTCGATGCGCAGTCCTATCGCGAGCGCTGGCGTTCCAAAGAAGGCAGCCACGCCGCGGCGTGTTCACCCTAAGAGTGGACGACCGTGTACATTGTATTTACGGTTTACCGGATTTAACCTCTGGAGCAAGCTCCTTCATCATCATTCACTTTGTGGGTATGCTGTGAATTTCTGTTTTCCTTTTGTTTTGTTTTTTTCAGTGCTCTCATGGGGCTCGCCACACTGCCGATTACCTGTGTACGCCACCGCTTCCTCAGAATAACCGCCGTACGGGCATTCGAACAAAACTTGTTGGCGCCTCTCTGCTTCCTCTCACCTTTCCCCACTCACATTCCCCAACCACTTAGTATAACAGCTTCCGCCCTGTCTCCTATGCCTATATAAACGACCAGGAGAAAAAAATTACAGCATATCCACGGAGCGAATGATGATGAGCGGGCGAAGCTCGGGAGGTTCCATAGAAGATCCTTGAACGCTGTGCCGTTTTTTACGCTCATAAGGTATAAGAGAGAGAGAGAAAAAAAAAACACAGCGGAAAACGCTCTACCTCATTTCTGTGCACTGATAATTTCTGAGCCATATATCTCAAAGCCACCATATCATAATGAGAAAATTTCGACGACCTATACGGTTTCTTTAACGCGCACTGTTATCGCTCAGTACACGGGCCTCCAGCATTTCGACTTCGCCGAAATGCGACCGCCGCTGCCGGGATTCAATCCCACGACCTTGGAGTCCGCCAGGAACATAATCGCTACAGACCATCACGGGGCGCCTTATTTCCGTGCACTTGTAGTTCATGTGCAGTGAACAGTAGCACTGTGTGGCCTTTGTTGTTCTGCGTCTTTCAGCGCGCTCAGTGCCTCGGCCAGCCATTCTCGGCCACGTGAACAGCTGGAATGTTCGCGCTCTGACCGCCAGGGGGACGCCGTACAGGCACCGTAGCAACTGCAGCGCTGGTACACCGATGTTCATATGTCAAGGACAGAAACCGTATCTTTGCTGTTGCTCCTGGGTTTGTTGCAGCACACTGCGTCTGAAACGGGTATGATACCAACGACCAAAGCGGAGTCCTGTTTAGAACGAAAGGTAAGCGATTAAGAGCCCAGCGCACACTTACACGGAAGAGCTCTGTAGAGATATCACAGAACGGGTAGGCTAATCATTGGACTTTTCAAGTTGTTACGTGTTTACAACGAATGTTCAATGATTCAGAGTAAATGGTGCTCTATACTGTGAGAGTTTCGTGAAGGTGTGTACCAATTCTGAATTTGTGTGCTTAGAAAAGGTTTATTCTACCCTGTGACCCCAAGAATATTGAGGAACAACGACAGTAGAATGAGGGGAAAAGGAAAAAGAAAGTACAGAAAGGGAGGGAGGCTCTTTTAAAAAAAATTCACAGCATATGTCCACGGAGTGAATGATGATGAGTGGGCGAAGCTCGGGATGTTCACCAGATCGTGCCGACTTCTGGATTAATTTAGTTAACGTGCACGCTACGAATCCTTATGGTTCAACTACGCACAAGTGAAGTCTTCCCACCGGCACTTCATTGCAAGTCAAGATCCAGTGCATATATATATGGGCGGCCGGTGCACAGTTCTCCAGCGCGAGCAGTCGGTATTTCTCAATCCAGAAACTCGCTAGAAGACGCCGCCTGCGCCACCGTTGTCTCTCGCGGGTGAGGGCGCGTTCTCCTTCTTTGCGAGCTGGTAGAGCGTTCATCTAAGAAAGAGCGTTTCCATAGTCAACGCGCGCCTTTCGCTCTCTCGTCTCTCTCTCTCTCTCTCACAAGACAGCAGATGGAAGAGTGAGAGAGCTCGCGCGCCTCCCACACGCGCCCTCCTAGTAGCGCGTTCCTAGTAGGTAACGCGCTACTACAACGGACGGACAGACCCAAACCTTAAGGAGCTTCGCCCCTAAAAGTTTATGTACATATGTACAAGGCATCACATAGCGATCACAAGTGTATACAGGAAAACAAGAACATTTTTACAGTGATGTGCGACAGTGTATATCAAAATAACGTTAAGAACACATTTTCCGACAGGCAATTTGATAGACATCAACAAGGGGGTGCAACAATGTCTACCATATTTGCAAAGTGAACATATGCGCCAAGCACATTGCAAAAGCTCAGAAGAGCACGAGACATGCACACAAAGATTTTGACAAGATGGCAACATATAGATGTAAGATGACAATAACCCGAAGGCGATATCTAGCACCACGTCGGGCGGAAGAGTAGGTGCCTTCGCATGAGAGCTGTGTCCCGCACGATATAAAGAAGCCACGACTTTGACTGCTCATTGCTATTAGAGCCTGAAATACTCACGCGCAAGTACTACCGCTACTGGAGCCAGAACTTGCGACCCACTGCAGGCGTACGCCATAATGCAAAACCTCCGTACCTTCTCTGAATATCAGTCAAAGGATTAGTTTTCCTTCTTATTAAATTGAGGAGCCCGTGCACATAGTACCGCTCGTTACGACTGCCTTCGTATTTACATCAGATCTGTTAATCTAACACACTCGAAAACAATTAAAGCTGTGCGAAACATCGAAGTTGTAATAAGAAACGCTAGCGCAGTTTTAATGTTATGTTGCGTGTTAACGCTTTTCATTCACGTTTCTCAAATTTGTTAGGATGAAGATTCTGGTTCGGTTAAGGAAAGGACGCTATCTTCTGCAGCCCATGTAGGGAGGACGGCTCAGCGTCCGTGGGAGTGGGGGAAAGGGAATGAAAGAGATATGAAGGAGAGGAACGCCGTAGTGAAGGGCATCTCTTTTTCATTCCATTTCCCATACACCACGGACGCTTAGCCGTGCTCCCGACATGGGCTGCAGAAATTAGCGTCTTTTCCTAGCCGAACCACAATCATCATCTGCAGAAATTGGCGTCCTTTCCTTAACCAAACGACGATCATCATCAATCATCGTAAACGGCGCGGATGATGATGATCATCATCACCGCTACGGTTGTGTAGTGGTTATGCTGCTCGGCTGTAATGAAAAAAATTACTGCATCTCCACTAATGTGAATCATGACGAGTGGCGAAGCACTGGGTATCTTACCGGTATATCACCGTACGTCACCGGCGCGCAGCCACTGCGAATGTGAAATGACTGACATAAATTTTATATACGTACAAATGTACTGATTTGGTTCCTCTTTAATGCTGTTGCATTTTAGTCCCCTTGTTATAAGTCGTATATCGTCTTGAGTTCTGTATGCACATACACACATATGTTTCGACTATATAGCAACAGTTTTCTATATACCGTGAGAGCGAGAGCCGACGACAAAGCTGTCATAAGGTGCTGCGGTGTTTCGCACAGGAAACGTCAGCCGCTGCTTATGGGATTGCTTTACCGCGGCCACAACGACGCCGTTAGACGCCGACAGCCCGGGCGCCTTAGAAGGAACTCGTTAGAATCGTTTCTGACCCGACAACCCTGCATATATACCGTCTGAGTGCACTGCCTCCAGGATCGCCCCACATATGCACACACTATATATAGCAACTGTGCTGTACCGTGACGGACGGACAACGCGGACGGACAAGGCTAGACCCTAAGGTGCTTCGCCCCTAATAGATGGCGGTACCACCGCAGCGAACCTAAGCGAACCGAGTGTGCAGTATAAGGGAGGCGATGTTAGGAGTAACTTTGCTTGTTAAACACCATAGTTCGTTGTACTAAACACCTTTGCTTTAACGGGACGACAATGAAATGTAACTTCTAATGTGCTATGGTATATATATAAAGCCCATTTATTTCTTGTCCCGGTGTATTCCATGATAGGGTAACTACAGAATCCCAAGGTAACTCGTTTAGGCAGCGGCGAATCTTTGCCGGCCCAGTACGCTGCAAGGTATGTGCTGGCCCTCATATACGCACAAAGAATGCACCTCCAGAACAGAACCGAAATGCGCAAACTGCGGTGGTCCGCACCCTCCTTCATATGGAGGATGCGCTAAGAAGAAAGCAGTAACGCTAGCTCGCGCAATGGAGCAGGCGCAAGGAAAACCACCAAAGCGCCATGAAGCACCTCCTAACCCTGACGTGGTCTTCGCGAATATGGCAGAGCACTCACAGGAACAGCCACTGCAAAGTGAAAAGACACCTTGCAAATCATATGCAGATGCGGCTAAGAGGAAACGTGGGAAGAAGCCCGCTGGCTCGTCGGCTCCTTCGCCACCGCAACATGCAGTACAAGACCCACCGACCAGTACCTGCCGGGATCAACCTCAGTCGCCGCAACACGACAAGGTGGTCCATGAAAGGCAACAACAGCGAAGCACCGAACAAGACTTCACACGCTTACTGCTTCCAATGTTGTTTGCAGCCCTCAAAGCAATCATCCGCGCCAACCCCTCTTCAAAGAGCCTCCCAGAGGTTGAAGCTGTTCTTGCGATGGAGCCGCTGCTGTTGGCGGCTTATGCACCACAGGGGCGTACTTCCTGAAATGGCGTCCTCAAGCGAGCTGACCATCCACACTGTTTCGCACGAACCTACGACAGTGGTCACTGACTCGCAAACTGCCTGCAGGAATATAGCACAAGGAATGGTGACACCGTACACACCGTATTCTGACATCTTTACACCCCTCATTACTACGCAGGGTGCGTATCGTTTGGACACCTGACACGCCTCTCTCCATGGCAATGAACGCGCTAATGCGGTAGCCCGAGAGCTCACAAACCGGGCGCCATCGAAGAGCTGTCCAATCCAGACGACGCACCAACAGAACCATTGAACTACGCTGACACTCTAGAACATTACAGACAAAGCCGACGTTATTTCCCCCCACCACACCCCACCGTTATTTCCCACCGTATACCCGGGAGGAAGCTGTCGCGTGGCGGCAACTACAGACTAATTCCTTCCCATGTCTCTTCACCCTACACCTCTTTCATCCCACACAATATCCCTCATACTGTTCCTACTGTGGAGCGGAGCCCACAGTTTATCACTGCACGTGGGAATGCCCATGTCCACCGGGCTGTTCCCCTATCCCATCACCATCACATTCCTCCTGGGAGACTGCGCTGACCAGCTCAGCGCCGCAGGAGCAGCGTCGGCTGATCCAGCGAGCACGTGGAGTGGCGCGAGCCAATGGGGCCCTGAACTAAGGCTCCACCCTACGAGGAAGATCCTCACTTTGTTAAAATAAATGTTTGCTCTCTCTCTCTCTCTCTCCAGTGGAACGCTCGCGGCCTTCGTTCGAAGCTCTCGGATTTCGTCCGCCGCGGTGGTGTAGTGGTTAAGGTACTCGGCTGCCACCCAAAATACGCGGGTTCGATCCCGGCCGCGGCGGTCGCATTTTCGATGGAGGCGAAAATGCCAGAGGCCCGTGTACTGTGCGTTGTCAGTGCACGTTAAAGAAGCCCAGGTGGTCTCAATTTTCCGGAGCCCTCCACTACGGCTTTTCTCTCCTATCTCTTTCACTTCCTTTACCCCACCCCCCACGGACGCTTAGCCGTGCTCCCTACATGGGCTGCAGAAATTAGCGTCCTTTCCTCAACCAAACCACAATCAATCAATCAATCTCGGATTTCCGGCAGCTGGTGCGAGCGTATCATTCCCTTTCATAGTCATCTCTGAATCGCGCGTTGGAGAACATTTTCGGATGCCAGGATACCATTTTCTTCATTCAGAACGCCCCGACGACATCAGCAGATTACTCATAGGCTTCAGCAAAGATATTCCCGCCCCCGTGTTTAATATCCCACCTTACTGTGACAATGAATACGTGTGCGCCATAACAGTAATAGACAATTAACAGTAAATTCTTATTGGAGTTTACCTGGAGCCAGGCAGACCATTCGACGTTTCGAGACTTGACAATCTGAGCGCAACGACACCCTCTCCGCATATCATTTGTGGTGACTTTAATGCTCACAACGAAGTTTGGGGCAGCTCATACACATGTGCATGGGGAGCCAAGCTCGCAGAACTTCTGTCAAAGTGTTCAGTTGAACCACTCAATGACGGCATTGTCACTTACCTCCGAGGCCCTGAGACAACCAGTTGCATCGACTTGACCTTTGTAACGAGTTCAGTTGCCCGCAATTTTGCGTGGCGTACCGAATTGGAAACACGTGGAAGCGATCATTAGCCGGTTCTAGTATCATCTGTTGGTACGCAAATACCACCAAGGAAATCCCTCATCAAATATACAGACTGGGACGCATATAAGGACGCAGCATGCAGGGGAATACGTCCGCAACCAAGAACGAGGAACTATTCACGACGATGGCTTACTGCCTGAAGAAATGTACCCGAGTGTCAGCGAAAAATGAGAGATTTCCGACCAATGACGAGGAGTTCGACAGACTCTGTGCTATTCGCAGAAGAGCTGAAAGGAAAGCTCTACGCACAAAATGGCTAGAAGACCTTCGTGCCTGTCGACGGACACAGCGTCATATCCGACGATAGCTGAATAAACGTGATCGGTAGAGATGGCGCGACTTCTGTGCCACGCTGGATGTTCGTCAACCTGTAGCAAAGATTTGGCGGATCATTAAAGGCATGCGTGCGCCACCGACAGCTTCATCCTTTCACCGCACGCTCCCTTCACGAACAAAAGACTCCAAAAGAAGTCGCTGAACAATACTGCATGCTATTATCAGCGGCCTCAAAGCCGAAACAGGCGCGCATCTCCGAGGCATGATGAAATAAGCTATGAAGCCATCGCAAGGCTGCCTTACTGTCACAAAAGTCGCCTTCTGTCTTTAATTATGCTGCGCATGTATTCTTAAAACGTAGTATGGAAACGGTCTTTTCCACGAGCGCCAAGTGGAAACGTGCTTCTGCCGAATTTTTGTATAAGAACGGATACGAAAGCTCAAGGGCACCGTCTTTTCGTTTATGCTTTGGTGTTTTAGATATCCTCTTGGAAATATGATCTGCCTATGTCTCAACATGGCTTGGCCTTGTGAAGCTGTTGTTCTCCTATGTAATATTAAGCGGCTTGTTCTAGAACGCGGAGTCTGAACCGCACGGCACCACCTCTGAGCTACGCGAGACTCAAGGATTACGCGGCTGGTGTTTTGTGTATGATTTGATTGTATAACGTTCAAGGTGACCGCTAGCGTGCTGTAAGCCAGGGTGGCAACAAGTGCTTACGTGAGAAATGTTTTGTGTATTATTGAATTATCTCTCTGTGAAGGTGACCCCCAGCACAGTGTGAACTACGATGGCAACTAGTGCGTACATGAGTGGTGTTTTGTGTGTGCTTTAATTGTTCGCCGGTGAAGGTGACCGCTAACGGAGGATGAGCCACTACAGGGCAACAAGAGTGTACGTGCCAGATTCGGGCATACATCGGGGCCGCTGAAAGTGAAGACAAAGAGCCCGAGAAACTTATAAAAACGGCCCGATGCTGCCCTTGAGCAGTCTGCTCCGAGGTCGAGAGAAGAACGCCGAGCAGCTCCCGGGGTTCAACGCAGCTAGCACCACTTCCAGACACCACGCCTTGCCGGTCACCGGGGAAGCCCGCCACTGACTGCGTCACGCCGTCTTCAAAGGTACCTCGCAAGCGTCGTCGGTGGGGAAGAACGGTCCACTGCGCCCGGTCTCTGTAGGTCGCTTTGAGTTTATAGTGGACTGCGGACTCTGTTTTCTGTGCTGTTGCTGCTAGCCCAGTTAGTTGATCTTGTTGACAGTCGATCGTGTTGTGAGCACTTGTCGAAATTGTCTTGCATGCCGCTTTTTGCTACTATTGTTAGAGACGGTTGTTCTTATGTAGTGTATCGCCAACCAGTACAACCTAATATTGTTACAGGAACGTCGAGTGACCAGGCACCGCGATTAGCAGCTATATGCAGGCTATCAGCAGCGGTTGCAAAGCAGACCGTTCCCGCTCAGAGTCCGAGCCAAGTGCGAGCTTCCTCTTCTTCTCTCCGTCGATGATGGCCACGCGCATCGGCCGAGCTCCTCAAATGCGGCATGCGTGTAGCATGATCCCCCGGCGGCAGAAGCGACGTCTCGGAGCGTCTAAATGGTCATCAGCTGGAGGTTGATATGCCTTCAACCGTGTGACGTGCACGATATCACGTGTCTGGGAAGTAGGCGAAGCAGCTTGGGCGATAGGGGCGATTTCGTAGGTCACGGGAGTGACCTCACGAATCACTCGGTAAGGGCCTGTATACCGCGACAGCAGTTTTTCCGACAGGCCCACGTGACGTGTCGGAGACCACAAGAGGACCAAAGAACCAGGCGGAAAGTGGACGTCTCGGTGTCTCCGGTCGTACAAGCGCCGTTGGCTCTCCTGGGATGTCAAAAGGCGGTCACGGGCAATTTCTCTTGCGTGGGCAGCTCGGTCGAGAGCATCAAGGGCATATTGACAGGTGGTCCCCGTGACAGCAGGTATCGACGCGTCCAGAGGAAGGGCTGGTTCTCGGCCGTATAGAAGAAAAAAACGGAGAATAGCCGGCGGTGTCGTGACGCGAAGAATTGTACGCAAATGTAACATACGGGAGGGCGAGGTCCCAGTCAGTGTGGTCTGACGAAACATATTTGGCAAGCATATCTGTCAGAGTGCGATTAAGGCGCTCCGTGAGGCCATTTGTTTGCGGGTGGTACGACGTGGATAACTTGTGCCGCGTTGCACAGGACTGCAAGATGTCTGAGACGACCTTGGAGAGGAATGTTCGGCCACGGTCCGTGAGCAGCTGGCGTGGAGCCCCATGTAATAAAATTACATCTTGCAGGAGAAAGTCTGCGACATCCGTGGCAGAGCTGGTTCGGAGCGCGCGGGTAATAGCGTAGCGCGTAGCGTAATCTGTGGCTACTGCGATCCATCTGTTCCCCGAGGTAGAAAGTGAAAAAGGGCCAAGTAGATCCAAGCCAACGCGGAAGAATGGCTCCGTGGGAATGTCTAGCGGCTGGAGGTACCCGGCTGGGAGCGTCGATGGCGTCTTGCGGCGTTGGCATTTCTCGCACGCTGCTACGTATCGACGAACGGAGCGAGCAAGTCCAGGCCAAAAGAAGCGTCGGCTGATCCTGTCGTAGGTTCGTGACACACCGAGGTGTCCGGCGGTGGGAAGGTCATGGAGTTCGTGGAGGACTGCCGAGCGAAGGTGTTTGGGGACCGCGAGCAGCAAGGATGGACCGTCTGGGCGAACGTTATGGCGGTAGAGAACACCATCCTGAAGGACGAATAAGCGAAGGGACGGGTCGGAAGGTGACGACTCCAGGCGATCAATGATTGCACGCAAGGCAGGATCACGGCGTTGCTCATCACCGACATGGAGCAGTTGGGAGACAGAAAAAACGCAGGTGTCGGTGTCAGGGTCAGACAGAGCGTTCGGTTCTTCGACAGGGTATCGAGAGAGGCAGTCCGCATCCTGGTGTTGGCGTCCCGACTTGTACGTCACTGTGTATGTATACTCTTGTAATCGAAGTGCCCAGCGACCAAGCCGGCCGGTAGGGTCCTTCAACGATGAAAGCCAGCAGAGCGCATGGTGGTCTGTGATTACAGAAAATGGCTTGCCATATAATATGGGCGGAACTTAGAAACTGCCCAGACAAGAGCGAGGCATTCGCGCTCTGTAATCGAATAGTTGCGCTCTGCACTTGTTAGGAGCCGGCTTGCGTAGGCTATAACGCGGTCGTGCCCGTGTTGACGTTGGGCTAAGACGGCACCGATTCCGTGACCACTGGCATCGGTTCGGACTTCTGTAGGGGCGGACGGGTCAAAGTGGGCCAATACAGGTGGAGTCGTTAGGAGCGCTATAAGGTGGGAGAACGCAGCCGATTGCGTGGGTCCCCACGTAAAAGGAACGTCTTTCTTGAGGAGTTCAGTAAGTGGTTGGGCGATTGCTGCAAAATTTTTCACGAAGCGTCTGAAATAGGAACAGAGCCCCACAAAACTCCGCACGTCTTTTACAGACTGAGGAACAGGAAAAGCCGTTACTGCACGAATTTTCTCCGGGTCTGGTCGCACACCGGTAGCATCAACAAGGTGCCCCAGTACTGTAATCTGTCGGCGTCCGAAGTGACACTTCGAGGAGTTTAACTGGAGTCCAGCTTTGCGGAATATTTTAAGAACTGCAGCTAAGCGCTCAAGATGCGTGTCAAATGTAGGCGAAAACACAAGGACGTCGTCGAGGTAACAAAGGCATGTGGACCATTTGAATCCTTGGAGCAGGGAGTCCATCATGCGTTCAAACGTGGCGGGAGCATTGCACAAACCAAACGGCATAACCTTGAATTGGTAGAGCCCATCTGGAGTGACGAATGCGGTCTTTTCTTGGTCTTGCTCATCGACGGAAATCTGCCAATAACCGGATCGAAGGTCTATTGATGAAAAGTACTGGGCACCGTGGAGACAGTCAAGAGCGTCATCGATCCGTGGTAAAGGGTAAACGTCTTTTTTAGTGATCCGGTTTAAATGGCGGTAATCAACGCAGAAACGCCACGTGCCGTCTTTTTTTTTAACAAGCACGACGGGCGACGCCCAAGGGCTCGATGAGTGCTCTACAATGCCTTTGGCAAGCATCTTGTTTACCTCCTGCTGTATCACTTGACGCTCTGCTGTGGACACCCGATACGGTCGGCGGTGAATGGGGACAGCATCACCAGTGTTTATGCGGTGCTTAACAAGAGATGTCTGAGCCAGTGGTCGATTATCAGTGTCGAATATGTCGCGGTAGGACACCAAAAGGCTGTAAAGGGCGGCTGCTTGTTCAGGTGTGAGGTCCGGCGCTATCATGGAACGAAACGTTTTATCGGTGCAGATGGCGTCCTTTAGGCGCGCTGAAGGATCTGTGCAGACGTCGGCAGCAAAGGTAGTTACATCGTCGTCTGTTAACAAACGGATGGTGGCCACAGATATGCCTCGTGGCAGAACTTGCTTTGCCAACCCAAAATTGAGAAGAGGGAGGCACACGCGTCCACCGGCCAGGGTTATAACTGAGTGCGGCACAGTGATGTCGCGCGCCAGGAGGACATCGATAAGAGGTGTGATGACGTAGTCGCCATCGGGCAACGGTGATGTTGAGGCCAGGTCGACAAACGTGAGGGCTTTAGGTGGTAGGCGAACAAAGGATGTAGAACAGAGGGCGTTGGGGAATTCTGGGCGAGTATGCGGAAGAGAAGGAAGTTCGAGGCAAAGAGTACCGGCAGAACAGTCGATCAGGGCAGAATGCGTTGAAAGAAAGTCCATCCCCAAGATTAGGTCGTGAGGGCAGGTGGTGAGAACTGTAAAAAGTACTGGAACGTGATGGCCGGCAATGCCTACTCGAGCAGTACACATTCCAGCGACGGCAACAGTGCTGCCATCGGCGACACGTACGGCCCTAGTAGTGGGAGGCGTGAGAACTTTCCTGAGCCGACGGCAAAGGTCAGCGTTCATTATGGACATCTGGGCTCCAGTATCAATTAATGCGGTCAAAGGAATGTCGTCTATGTGCACTTCAACTAAGTTCTTGTTCGTAATTAGCGTCAGCGGAGGATTTGGGCACAATGAAAATGATGCAGCACTACCTCCAGGTGCTGCATGGTCTAGTTTTCCGTCCGGGGGGCTCCAAAGGTGGTCGGCGAGGAATGGCGGCGTGGTTGGGGCGACGGGGAACGACGGCGCTGAGGTGAAGGCGAACGAGCATAAGAGCGGGTGTCAGGTGCGTCAGATGGGGTGTACACACGACGGGGCGAAAAGCGGGGTGGGTCTACATATCGGCGAGGGGACGAACTCGGCTCCAATTGGGCGGCGTCCAGGATGTGCGGCAGTAGCGGGATATATGACCAGCTCTGTGGCAGCGGAAGCAAATCGGCTTGTCGTCTGGGGTTCTCCATTCATCCGGATTGCGGGATCTTCGTGGAAGGTAGGTGTCGATGCGGGGCGTCGCCATCGAGACTGGTGGTCGGAAGTCAGGTCGGGAGACGGAGTAGGCGGACGGCAAACCGAGATTGGCAATTTCTTGTCGCACTACGGCTTGAATGACTGAAACGGAGGGAGCTACTTGGTCAAGGGTTCCGTCTAGTGGGCGAGAGTGATATGGCGCTGGAGTGGCAGCTTCAGTTCCCGACGAACAATGCGCGTCACGCTGTCATGGAAAGGGGGCGCGGGAGCGACGTCTGCGCAAGAGGATGTAGCAGCCGTGTTAGGCAGACGGGAAAACTGTTGCACGACGATTAGCACGACGAGGCACCGCGATTAGCAGCTATATGCAGGCTATCAGCAGCGGTTGCAAAGCAGACCGTTCCCGCTCAGAGTCCGAGCCAAGTGCGAGCTTCCTCTTCTTCTCTCCGTCGATGATGGCCACGCGCATCGGCCGAGCTCCTCAAATGCGGCATGCGTGTAGCAATATCATTATGTATCTTGCTTTTATATCTTATTAAATTGTTTTTGCTGCTCGCTTGGATAAGGCTCTTGTCTCGTTCACATAGGCCACTGGCGTAAGCCAGTCACCAGAGGCCCAACCCCTCGTGCCACCTCTTGGGAGGAGCTAACGCTTCAACCCCCCGAGTCGTGACATTTATCTGGCGTCCGCGACAGGACCTCTGGTTTAAAACGGCCACCGCGGACGAGCCCAGAGCTTTGCCCAGTGATTCGTGTGGAATCTGATAAGTTCCCAGTTGAACAGCGGCATTGAGGGCAGTATCTGCAACAGGCGGGAAGTTGGTCTGATCGACTTGGTGGTGATGCCTAAGGTTATTTCCGCCATGGAGTTGGAAAAGCTTGTGGCTATCGGCACTCAGCTTGGCTTGTCTGGAGCGGATCTGAGAGAAGTGGATAGATTGATGAGCAAGCAAGACAGCGGAGGAAAGGGCGTTGGCGCGAGAGGCAGCAGAAAGAGAGAGAAGCAGCAGAGAAAGAGCACGCAGCAGCACTTAAGGAAAGAGAGTGTGAAGTAGAAGCATTGCGACTTAGGCTAGAGCTTCAGAAACTGAGGGAGGAGCATTCTGGTAGTGTGAGCAGCACACATGAGAGAGATCCGACATTTGTTTGAGATTGACACGAGTAGGCTCCTCGTCGGGTTCGATGAAAAAGAAAGATGATCTTGATGCCTATATACGGCGTTTTGAAGGGATAGCGAAGAGTCAAAAGTGGCCAGAAGACCAATGGTCGACGGGTCTGAGCACATGCCTGAGCGGGGAAGCATTGAGCGTTTTTGGGAGGTTATCACCGGAAGACGCGTCGAGCTACCCCAAAGTCAAAGCCGCTCTATTGAGGCGCTTTCGATTCACTGTTAAGGGCTTCAGAGAGAAATTTAGGTCTGCAAAGTCAGCGGATGGCGAGACCGCTGCGCAGTTCTCGGCAAGGTTGTGCCACTACTTCGACCACTGGGTAGAACTGGCTGATTTAGCGAAGGACTATTCGTCGCTTCGAGAGCTTTTGATCAAGGAGCAGTTCCTGAGTAGCTGCCACCCAGATCTAGCGCTTTACCTCAAGGAGAGGAAGCTGAGTCATTTGAGGAGACGCTAGAACTCGCCGATCGTTTTCTCGATGCCAAGGGGGCACTAACTTAGGAAAAGTGAGAAACGATGAAAAGAGAAGGTTCAGGAAGAACTGAAGAAAAAGAAAGAAGGGGCAGCCCGAGGGCGCCGCCGAAGTGCTATCTTTGTGGTAAGGTAGGACACCACGCGGCACAGTGCAAGAGTAACTTTACCGGCAGTTATGGTCCGGTATGTTTTCGGTGTGGGAGAAGAGGACACAAGGCAGTGAGTGTCAACAGGGAGTCAAGAGAAAGTTCAAGCGTCATGTTTGTACTCCCTTGGTAAGGGAGACAACCGAGAACGCATGCACGACAGACAGGTGGAGTTAACGAATCGTGACAAAACTCCGGTGGTGAACGCTGTTATACTATCACGACCGCAATCTTTACTTGGGGACATGCCAGTTGTTGTTGGCACTGTGTCCGGAAAGCCTGTCACCGTTCTGCGAGATACAGGAAGTAATACGGTAGTTGTGAAAAGGAGCCTGGTCGAAGACGACCAGCTCACTGGGGAAAGCCGTCCTGTGTATTTGGTGGATGGTAGTATGAAGATGTTACCGAAAGCGCGAGGGTACGTCGAGACACCCTATTACACAGGCACGGTCACGGCGTTCTGCATGAAGAAGCCGTTGTATTATTTAGTACTTGGAAATGCAGAGGGCGTGAAAGCGCTGGAGAACCCAGCTGGAAAAAGCGGAAAACCGATGGAGCAATCGCCGGCAGGAGAGGAGACGACTGCTGCCGCCGTAACGAAGGCCCAGGCGAAAGAAGCGGCGAAGAAATTTGAGAAGCTTAAAGAGCCTGACCCTGGAGCTGAACCCGAACGGACGGATGCTTACGCGGAAGAGCAACAAGCGGATGAGTCGTTGCGCCACTGCTTTACGCAGGTCGGCAAAGCCCTCACATGCCGGGACGGGAAGAGGATTATTCGATTCAGCATAGAAAATGGGCTGTTGTATCGCATCTACACTGAGCCAAATGGAAGATCCGCGCAACAGCTTGTCGTTCCGAGGGAACGTCGAGAGCAGTTACTGAGGCTAATCCATGCGGTATTGATGCCAGGACATTTAGGAGCTCAGAAACAAGAGACCGGATCAGAGAAGACTTTTTCTGGCCGGGCCTTACCGCCGATGTGAAGAGGTTGGTGGGCGCGTGTGACATCTGTCAGCGCCACCACCAGAGACGAAGAGGCAAGGGCGAGCCTTCCTAGGGCTCCGGTACTATAAGATTTTTTCCCCGGCTACGCTGAGATCGGTGCTCCACTTACGTCGCTGACAAGATAGGGGGAGAGACATGAAGTGGACGGACATGCATGAGAACTAATTCCAAGAACTGAAATGCAGGATCATGAGGGAATGCTCCATCTGGTTTGGTATGGAAAGCAGGAGGCTGCTGCTCAGAGAGTGTCCAACACGATTGAGAGAGCATGTCTGTCGTTATAGTATGAGGAATACAAGAGTTTACGATATACCTTGATGGTACTCCATTAGTAATTGAAAACCGACGACCAACCGCTGAGCTGTTTACGTAAGGCAAAGCAGCTAAGGAGAAGGGTCCTTCGATGGAGTTTGCTTTAGGAAGAGTACCAGTTCTCCGTGAAGCATAAAGAAAACGTACGGGCAGATTACCTGAACAGATTGCAAAAAGAAAGGGGTCCCACACTTGTATGTACCCATGAAAAAAAAAATGTTGAGAGTTGTGGGGTAGGGACAAAGGCGACATTTGTGGTTTGTTGAATATTATGAGATAATATTCTAAAAGTGGGGGCCGTGTCACAAAAGTCGCCTTCTGTCTTTAATTATGCTGCGCATGTATTCTTAAAACGTAGTATGGAAACGGTCTTTTCCACGAGCGCCAAGTGGAAACGTGCTTCTGCCGAATTTTTGTATAAGAACGGATACGAAAGCTCAAGGGCACCGTCTTTTCGTTTATGCTTTGGTGTTTTAGATATCCTCTTGGAAATATGATCTGCCTATGTCTCAACATGGCTTGGCCTTGTGAAGCTGTTGTTCTCCTATGTAATATTAAGCGGCTTGTTCTAGAACGCGGAGTCTGAACCGCACGGCACCACCTCTGAGCTACGCGAGACTCAAGGATTACGCGGCTGGTGTTTTGTGTATGATTTGATTGTATAACGTTCAAGGTGACCGCTAGCGTGCTGTAAGCCAGGGTGGCAACAAGTGCTTACGTGAGAAATGTTTTGTGTATTATTGAATTATCTCTCTGTGAAGGTGACCCCCAGCACAGTGTGAACTACGATGGCAACTAGTGCGTACATGAGTGGTGTTTTGTGTGTGCTTTAATTGTTCGCCGGTGAAGGTGACCGCTAACGGAGGATGAGCCACTACAGGGCAACAAGAGTGTACGTGCCAGATTCGGGCATACATCGGGGCCGCTGAAAGTGAAGACAAAGAGCCCGAGAAACTTATAAAAACGGCCCGATGCTGCCCTTGAGCAGTCTGCTCCGAGGTCGAGAGAAGAACGCCGAGCAGCTCCCGGGGTTCAACGCAGCTAGCACCACTTCCAGACACCACGCCTTGCCGGTCACCGGGGAAGCCCGCCACTGACTGCGTCACGCCGTCTTCAAAGGTACCTCGCAAGCGTCGTCGGTGGGGAAGAACGGTCACTGCGCCCGGTCTCTGTAGGTCGCTTTGAGTTTATAGTGGACTGCGGACTCTGTTTTCTGTGCTGTTGCTGCTAGCCCAGTTAGTTGATCTTGTTGACAGTCGATCGTGTTGTGAGCACTTGTCGAAATTGTCTTGCATGCCGCTTTTTGCTACTATTGTTAGAGACGGTTGTTCTTATGTAGTGTATCGCCAACCAGTACAACCTAATATTGTTACAGGAACGTCGAGTGACCAGGCACCGCGATTAGCAGCTATATGCAGGCTATCAGCAGCGGTTGCAAAGCAGACCGTTCCCGCTCAGAGTCCGAGCCAAGTGCGAGCTTCCTCTTCTTCTCTCCGTCGATGATGGCCACGCGCATCGGCCGAGCTCCTCAAATGCGGCATGCGTGTAGCATGATCCCCCGGCGGCAGAAGCGACGTCTCGGAGCGTCTAAATGTCATCAGCTGGAGGTTGATATGCCTTCAACCGTGTGACGTGCACGATATCACGTGTCTGGGAAGTAGGCGAAGCAGCTTGGGCGATAGGGGCGATTTCGTAGGTCACGGGAGTGACCTCACGAATCACTCGGTAAGGGCCTGTATACCGCGACAGCAGTTTTTCCGACAGGCCCACGTGACGTGTCGGAGACCACAAGAGGACCAAAGAACCAGGCGGAAAGTGGACGTCTCGGTGTCTCCGGTCGTACAAGCGCCGTTGGCTCTCCTGGGATGTCAAAAGGCGGTCACGGGCAATTTCTCTTGCGTGGGCAGCTCGGTCGAGAGCATCAAGGGCATATTGACAGGTGGTCCCCGTGACAGCAGGTATCGACGCGTCCAGAGGAAGGGCTGGTTCTCGGCCGTATAGAAGAAAAAAACGGAGAATAGCCGGCGGTGTCGTGACGCGAAGAATTGTACGCAAATGTAACATACGGGAGGGCGAGGTCCCAGTCAGTGTGGTCTGACGAAACATATTTGGCAAGCATATCTGTCAGAG
Organism: Hyalomma asiaticum; assembly: GCA_013339685.2. Lineage (NCBI taxonomy): Eukaryota > Metazoa > Arthropoda > Arachnida > Ixodida > Ixodidae > Hyalomma > Hyalomma asiaticum. The sequence continues at coordinate 117,685,301 of CM023483.1, read as the reverse complement.
TGCGATTAAGGCGCTCCGTGAGGCCATTTGTTTGCGGGTGGTACGACGTGGATAACTTGTGCCGCGTTGCACAGGACTGCAAGATGTCTGAGACGACCTTGGAGAGGAATGTTCGGCCACGGTCCGTGAGCAGCTGGCGTGGAGCCCCATGTAATAAAATTACATCTTGCAGGAGAAAGTCTGCGACATCCGTGGCAGAGCTGGTTCGGAGCGCGCGGGTAATAGCGTAGCGCGTAGCGTAATCTGTGGCTACTGCGATCCATCTGTTCCCCGAGGTAGAAAGTGAAAAAGGGCCAAGTAGATCCAAGCCAACGCGGAAGAATGGCTCCGTGGGAATGTCTAGCGGCTGGAGGTACCCGGCTGGGAGCGTCGATGGCGTCTTGCGGCGTTGGCATTTCTCGCACGCTGCTACGTATCGACGAACGGAGCGAGCAAGTCCAGGCCAAAAGAAGCGTCGGCTGATCCTGTCGTAGGTTCGTGACACACCGAGGTGTCCGGCGGTGGGAAGGTCATGGAGTTCGTGGAGGACTGCCGAGCGAAGGTGTTTGGGGACCGCGAGCAGCAAGGATGGACCGTCTGGGCGAACGTTATGGCGGTAGAGAACACCATCCTGAAGGACGAATAAGCGAAGGGACGGGTCGGAAGGTGACGACTCCAGGCGATCAATGATTGCACGCAAGGCAGGATCACGGCGTTGCTCATCACCGACATGGAGCAGTTGGGAGACAGAAAAAACGCAGGTGTCGGTGTCAGGGTCAGACAGAGCGTTCGGTTCTTCGACAGGGTATCGAGAGAGGCAGTCCGCATCCTGGTGTTGGCGTCCCGACTTGTACGTCACTGTGTATGTATACTCTTGTAATCGAAGTGCCCAGCGACCAAGCCGGCCGGTAGGGTCCTTCAACGATGAAAGCCAGCAGAGCGCATGGTGGTCTGTGATTACAGAAAATGGCTTGCCATATAAATATGGGCGGAACTTAGAAACTGCCCAGACAAGAGCGAGGCATTCGCGCTCTGTAATCGAATAGTTGCGCTCTGCACTTGTTAGGAGCCGGCTTGCGTAGGCTATAACGCGGTCGTGCCCGTGTTGACGTTGGGCTAAGACGGCACCGATTCCGTGACCACTGGCATCGGTTCGGACTTCTGTAGGGGCGGACGGGTCAAAGTGGGCCAATACAGGTGGAGTCGTTAGGAGCGCTATAAGGTGGGAGAACGCAGCCGATTGCGTGGGTCCCCACGTAAAAGGAACGTCTTTCTTGAGGAGTTCAGTAAGTGGTTGGGCGATTGCTGCAAAATTTTTCACGAAGCGTCTGAAATAGGAACAGAGCCCCACAAAACTCCGCACGTCTTTTACAGACTGAGGAACAGGAAAAGCCGTTACTGCACGAATTTTCTCCGGGTCTGGTCGCACACCGGTAGCATCAACAAGGTGCCCCAGTACTGTAATCTGTCGGCGTCCGAAGTGACACTTCGAGGAGTTTAACTGGAGTCCAGCTTTGCGGAATATTTTAAGAACTGCAGCTAAGCGCTCAAGATGCGTGTCAAATGTAGGCGAAAACACAAGGACGTCGTCGAGGTAACAAAGGCATGTGGACCATTTGAATCCTTGGAGCAGGGAGTCCATCATGCGTTCAAACGTGGCGGGAGCATTGCACAAACCAAACGGCATAACCTTGAATTGGTAGAGCCCATCTGGAGTGACGAATGCGGTCTTTTCTTGGTCTTGCTCATCGACGGAAATCTGCCAATAACCGGATCGAAGGTCTATTGATGAAAAGTACTGGGCACCGTGGAGACAGTCAAGAGCGTCATCGATCCGTGGTAAAGGGTAAACGTCTTTTTTAGTGATCCGGTTTAAATGGCGGTAATCAACGCAGAAACGCCACGTGCCGTCTTTTTTTTTTAACAAGCACGACGGGCGACGCCCAAGGGCTCGATGAGTGCTCTACAATGCCTTTGGCAAGCATCTTGTTTACCTCCTGCTGTATCACTTGACGCTCTGCTGTGGACACCCGATACGGTCGGCGGTGAATGGGGACAGCATCACCAGTGTTTATGCGGTGCTTAACAAGAGATGTCTGAGCCAGTGGTCGATTATCAGTGTCGAATATGTCGCGGTAGGACACCAAAAGGCTGTAAAGGGCGGCTGCTTGTTCAGGTGTGAGGTCCGGCGCTATCATGGAACGAAACGTTTTATCGGTGCAGATGGCGTCCTTTAGGCGCGCTGAAGGATCTGTGCAGACGTCGGCAGCAAAGGTAGTTACATCGTCGTCTGTTAACAAACGGATGGTGGCCACAGATATGCCTCGTGGCAGAACTTGCTTTGCCAACCCAAAATTGAGAAGAGGGAGGCACACGCGTCCACCGGCCAGGGTTATAACTGAGTGCGGCACAGTGATGTCGCGCGCCAGGAGGACATCGATAAGAGGTGTGATGACGTAGTCGCCATCGGGCAACGGTGATGTTGAGGCCAGGTCGACAAACGTGAGGGCTTTAGGTGGTAGGCGAACAAAGGATGTAGAACAGAGGGCGTTGGGGAATTCTGGGCGAGTATGCGGAAGAGAAGGAAGTTCGAGGCAAAGAGTACCGGCAGAACAGTCGATCAGGGCAGAATGCGTTGAAAGAAAGTCCATCCCCAAGATTAGGTCGTGAGGGCAGGTGGTGAGAACTGTAAAAAGTACTGGAACGTGATGGCCGGCAATGCCTACTCGAGCAGTACACATTCCAGCGACGGCAACAGTGCTGCCATCGGCGACACGTACGGCCCTAGTAGTGGGAGGCGTGAGAACTTTCCTGAGCCGACGGCAAAGGTCAGCGTTCATTATGGACATCTGGGCTCCAGTATCAATTAATGCGGTCAAAGGAATGTCGTCTATGTGCACTTCAACTAAGTTCTTGTTCGTAATTAGCGTCAGCGGAGGATTTGGGCACAATGAAAATGATGCAGCACTACCTCCAGGTGCTGCATGGTCTAGTTTTCCGTCCGGGGGGCTCCAAAGGTGGTCGGCGAGGAATGGCGGCGTGGTTGGGGCGACGGGGAACGACGGCGCTGAGGTGAAGGCGAACGAGCATAAGAGCGGGTGTCAGGTGCGTCAGATGGGGTGTACACACGACGGGGCGAAAAGCGGGGTGGGTCTACATATCGGCGAGGGGACGAACTCGAGCTCCAATTGGGCGGCGTCCAGGATGTGCGGCAGTAGCGGGATATATGACCAGCTCTGTGGCAGCGGAAGCAAATCGGCTTGTCGTCTGGGGTTCTCCATTCATCCGGATTGCGGGATCTTCGTGGAAGGTAGGTGTCGATGCGGGGCGTCGCCATCGAGACTGGTGGTCGGAAGTCAGGTCGGGAGACGGAGTAGGCGGACGGCAAACCGAGATTGGCAATTTCTTGTCGCACTACGGCTTGAATGACTGAAACGGAGGGAGCTACTTGGTCAAGGGTTCCGTCTAGTGGGCGAGAGTGATATGGCGCTGGAGTGGCAGCTTCAAGTTCCCGACGAACAATGCGCGTCACGCTGTCATGGAAAGGGGGCGCGGGAGCGACGTCTGCGCAAGAGGATGTAGCAGCCGTGTTAGGCAGACGGGAAAACTGTTGCACGACGATTAGCACGACGAGGCACCGCGATTAGCAGCTATATGCAGGCTATCAGCAGCGGTTGCAAAGCAGACCGTTCCCGCTCAGAGTCCGAGCCAAGTGCGAGCTTCCTCTTCTTCTCTCCGTCGATGATGGCCACGCGCATCGGCCGAGCTCCTCAAATGCGGCATGCGTGTAGCAATATCATTATGTATCTTGCTTTTATATCTTATTAAATTGTTTTTGCTGCTCGCTTGGATAAGGCTCTTGTCTCGTTCACATAGGCCACTGGCGTAAGCCAGTCACCAGAGGCCCAACCCCTCGTGCCACCTCTTGGGAGGAGCTAACGCTTCAACCCCCCGAGTCGTGACATTTATCTGGCGTCCGCGACAGGACCTCTGGTTTAAAACGGCCACCGCGGACGAGCCCAGAGCTTTGCCCAGTGATTCGTGTGGAATCTGATAAGTTCCCAGTTGAACAGCGGCATTGAGGGCAGTATCTGCAACAGGCGGGAAGTTGGTCTGATCGACTTGGTGGTGATGCCTAAGGTTATTTCCGCCATGGAGTTGGAAAAGCTTGTGGCTATCGGCACTCAGCTTGGCTTGTCTGGAGCGGATCTGAGAAAGTGGATAGATGATGAGCAAGCAAGACAGCGGGAGGAAAGGGCGTTGGCGCGAGAGGCAGCAGAAAGAGAGAGAAGCAGCAGAGAAAGAGCACGCAGCAGCACTTAAGGAAAGAGAGTGTGAAGTAGAAGCATTGCGACTTAGGCTAGAGCTTCAGAAACTGAGGGAGGAGCATTCTGGTAGTGTGAGCAGCACACATGAGAGAGATGCCGACATTTGTTTGAGATTGAACACGAGTAGGCTCCTCGTCGGGTTCGATGAAAAGAAAGATGATCTTGATGCCTATATACGGCGTTTTGAAGGGATAGCGAAGAGTCAAAAGTGGCCAGAAGACCAATGGTCGACGGTTCTGAGCACATGCCTGAGCGGGGAAGCATTGAGCGTTTTTGGGAGGTTATCACCGGAAGACGCGTCGAGCTACCCCAAAGTCAAAGCCGCTCTATTGAGGCGCTTTCGATTCACTGTTAAGGGCTTCAGAGAGAAATTTAGGTCTGCAAAGTCAGCGGATGGCGAGACCGCTGCGCAGTTCTCGGCAAGGTTGTGCCACTACTTCGACCACTGGGTAGAACTGGCTGATTTAGCGAAGGACTATTCGTCGCTTCGAGAGCTTTTGATCAAGGAGCAGTTCCTGAGTAGCTGCCACCCAGATCTAGCGCTTTACCTCAAGGAGAGGAAAGCTGAGTCATTTGAGGAGACGCTAGAACTCGCCGATCGTTTTCTCGATGCCCAAGGGGGCACTAACTTAGGAAAAGTGAGAAACGATGAAAGAGAAGGTTCAGGAAGAACTGAAGAAAAAGAAAGAAGGGGCAGCCCGAGGGCGCCGCCGAAGTGCTATCTTTGTGGTAAGGTAGGACACCACGCGGCACAGTGCAAGAGTAACTTTACCGGCAGTTATGGTCCGGTATGTTTTCGGTGTGGGAGAAGAGGACACAAGGCAAGTGAGTGTCAACAGGGAGTCAAAGAGAAAGTTCAAGCGTCATGTTTGTACTCCCTTGGTAAGGGAGACAACCGAGAACGCATGCACGACAGACAGGTGGAGTTAACGAATCGTGACAAAACTCCGGTGGTGAACGCTGTTATACTATCACGACCGCAATCTTTACTTGGGGACATGCCAGTTGTTGTTGGCACTGTGTCCGGAAAGCCTGTCACCGTTCTGCGAGATACAGGAAGTAATACGGTAGTTGTGAAAAGGAGCCTGGTCGAAGACGACCAGCTCACTGGGGAAAGCCGTCCTGTGTATTTGGTGGATGGTAGTATGAAGATGTTACCGAAAGCGCGAGGGTACGTCGAGACACCCTATTACACAGGCACGGTCACGGCGTTCTGCATGAAGAAGCCGTTGTATGATTTAGTACTTGGAAATGCAGAGGGCGTGAAAGCGCTGGAGAACCCAGCTGGAAAAAGCGGAAAACCGATGGAGCAATCGCCGGCAGGAGAGGAGACGACTGCTGCCGCCGTAACGAAGGCCCAGGCGAAAGAAGCGGCGAAGAAATTTGAGAAGCTTAAAGAGCCTGACCCTGGAGCTGAACCCGAACGGACGGATGCTTACGCGGAAGAGCAACAAGCGGATGAGTCGTTGCGCCACTGCTTTACGCAGGTCGGCAAAGCCCTCACATGCCGGGACGGGAAGAGGATTATTCGATTCAGCATAGAAAATGGGCTGTTGTATCGCATCTACACTGAGCCAAATGGAAGATCCGCGCAACAGCTTGTCGTTCCGAGGGAACGTCGAGAGCAGTTACTGAGGCTAATCCATGCGGTATTGATGCCAGGACATTTAGGAGCTCAGAAAACAAGAGACCGGATCAGAGAAGACTTTTTCTGGCCGGGCCTTACCGCCGATGTGAAGAGGTTGGTGGGCGCGTGTGACATCTGTCAGCGCCACCACCAGAGACGAAGAGGCAAGGGCGAGCCTTCCTAGGGCTCCGGTACTATAAAGATTTTTTCCCCGGCTACGCTGAGATCGGTGCTCCACTTACGTCGCTGACAAGATAGGGGGAGAGACATGAAGTGGACGGACATGCATGAGAACTAATTCCAAGAACTGAAATGCAGGATCATGAGGGAATGCTCCATCTGGTTTGGTATGGAAAGCAGGAGGCTGCTGCTCAGAGAGTGTCCAACACGATTGAGAGAGCATGTCTGTCGTTATAGTATGAGGAATACAAGAGTTTACGATATACCTTGATGGTACTCCATTAGTAATTGAAACCGACGACCAACCGCTGAGCTGTTTACGTAAGGCAAAGCAGCTAAGGAGAAGGGTCCTTCGATGGAGTTTGCTTTAGGAAAAGTACCAGTTCTCCGTGAAGCATAAAGAAAACGTACGGGCAGATTACCTGAACAGATTGCAAAAAGAAAGGGGTCCCACACTTGTATGTACCCATGAAAAAAAAAATGTTGAGAGTTGTGGGTAGGGACAAAGGCGACATTTTGTGGTTTGTTGAATATTATGAGATAATATTCTAAAAGTGGGGGGCCGTGTCACAAAAGTCGCCTTCTGTCTTTAATTATGCTGCGCATGTATTCTTAAAACGTAGTATGGAAACGGTCTTTTCCACGAGCGCCAAGTGGAAACGTGCTTCTGCCGAATTTTTGTATAAGAACGGATACGAAAGCTCAAGGGCACCGTCTTTTCGTTTATGCTTTGGTGTTTTAGATATCCTCTTGGAAATATGATCTGCCTATGTCTCAACATGGCTTGGCCTTGTGAAGCTGTTGTTCTCCTATGTAATATTAAGCGGCTTGTTCTAGAACGCGGAGTCTGAACCGCACGGCACCACCTCTGAGCTACGCGAGACTCAAGGATTACGCGGCTGGTGTTTTGTGTATGATTTGATTGTATAACGTTCAAGGTGACCGCTAGCGTGCTGTAAGCCAGGGTGGCAACAAGTGCTTACGTGAGAAATGTTTTGTGTATTATTGAATTATCTCTCTGTGAAGGTGACCCCCAGCACAGTGTGAACTACGATGGCAACTAGTGCGTACATGAGTGGTGTTTTGTGTGTGCTTTAATTGTTCGCCGGTGAAGGTGACCGCTAACGGAGGATGAGCCACTACAGGGCAACAAGAGTGTACGTGCCAGATTCGGGCATACATCGGGGCCGCTGAAAGTGAAGACAAAGAGCCCGAGAAACTTATAAAAACGGCCCGATGCTGCCCTTGAGCAGTCTGCTCCGAGGTCGAGAGAAGAACGCCGAGCAGCTCCCGGGGTTCAACGCAGCTAGCACCACTTCCAGACACCACGCCTTGCCGGTCACCGGGGAAGCCCGCCACTGACTGCGTCACGCCGTCTTCAAAGGTACCTCGCAAGCGTCGTCGGTGGGGAAGAACGGTCACTGCGCCCGGTCTCTGTAGGTCGCTTTGAGTTTATAGTGGACTGCGGACTCTGTTTTCTGTGCTGTTGCTGCTAGCCCAGTTAGTTGATCTTGTTGACAGTCGATCGTGTTGTGAGCACTTGTCGAAATTGTCTTGCATGCCGCTTTTTGCTACTATTGTTAGAGACGGTTGTTCTTATGTAGTGTATTGCCAACCAGTACAACCTAATATCATTATGTATCTTGCTTTTATATCTTATTAAATTGTTTTTGCTGCTCGCTTGGATAAGGCTCTTGTCTCGTTCACATAGGCCACTGGCGTAAGCCAGTCACCAGAGGCCCAACCCCTCGTGCCACCTCTTGGGAGGAGCTAACGCTTCAACCCCCCGAGTCGTGACACTTACACTTCCCGCATACGACTACTAGAATATTACAATTCTTCGGGGACATCTGGCGAAGTTCCAAAGGAATGGAAGCTGGCGAAAATTGTGCCAAATTAAACCCGGTAAGCAGCCAACAAGCTATGCATCTTACCGACCCATCACCCTACTGAGCTGTGTAGGCAAGCTCATGGAACGCATGATACAGAAAAGAATGACATGGTTTCTCGAAAGCCGTAATACGTTTCCTGAGGAAATGAACGGATTCCGTCGAAACAGGTCGGCCATCGACAATGTCATCGTCCTCGTCTCCTTCCCTTGAAGAGCACCTTCGCGCTGAGCACATCCCAACAGCTGTCTTCCTTGACATCAAGGCAGCTTTTGGTTCTGTCTTTAACCACGCCATTCTCACCGCCATGGCCAGTCTTGGCTTTGGAGGTACGCTATACAAGTGGATTGACAGCTATTTAAAAGAGCGGAAAATATTTATGGCTACTCCGCATGGCCCTACGCTATCCTATACTGTGGAGAAGGGCGTACCCCAAGGTGCTGTGCTTAGCCCGCTCTTATTCAACCTTACCTTGATACTATTAGGATCGGACCGCTGACACCAGTCGTTGCGATCGCCTTCCGCTGCCACCAGTCGCCCGCTTCGGGGACGAAAACATGCCAGTGAGGATCGAGGCCGAGAGAAATGATTAAGACTTGCGTTTATTCACATATTTACATAGAGCTTGCTTTCGCAAGACTCCACTCGTCAGAGTGTTCTCTAGGGTTCTCAGCGCGCTCTTCTTCCTTGGACCCGCGCTTTTTGTCTCCCGGGCTCTTCTCCCATCGGTTCCTGGGCGAGGAAGGAGGGAGAGGATGGGACGTGTCCAAAACGTCCTTGACCCGCCCATGGCTGTGGTCACTGAAGGTCCCGGGGACGATACCGCAGCCGAACACATCACGCGGCCAGCATCACCGTCACCATGCACACGTGCACGTACGTGCGGAGACATTCCACCCGGTAAAAGTTTGTGTGGTCCGATAAGGTGGGCACTCAACCACTTCCAGATGTTCCGGATGGGGTGGTGTCGCCTCTTCGGCCTGATGGCCAAAAGTACCGGTGGGGTCTCGAACAAAGGACCACCCCCTTAGGCTCTGGAACGGGTGTTCTTCCCGACACCACCGCGGCGCCTCGGCTGAACGCAGATGTTTTTTATCTGCGCTGACGCGGAACTCAGGCCAAACGAGTCGGCGACTTTCATCTTCGGGCTCGTTCCGCACGCCAAACGTAACAATACATATCACAAGGAACCTGCCGCAAGGAGTACACATCACCATTTACGCCGATGACATGCATCTGGAGCGCGTCAAGTTCGCGCTATATAACCCAACAACGGCTTCAAAAAGCATTACTAAAGCTGTTCAAATATTTGGCTCTTCGGGGTCTTCATCTTTCGCCAGAAAAGAGTACTGCCATGGCTTTTACGAGAAAGAAAATGACCAAATATCCGCTCCTTCTCGGCGGACGGCCACTGGTATATGTGCGCTCTCAAGGATTCCTTGGAGTTGTGGTAGACGGAAATCTCTCTTGCTCACCTCAGGTGAAGAAACTAAGAGCAAGAATAGCTGCAGCATCTCAAGTTTTCAAGTTTATGGCGGGAACAAGATGTGGCTGCAATTGCCGCTGAATGGTTCTGCTTGAAAAAGCCTACGTTGAAGGCACATTGCTCTATTACCTACCGCTACTCCACAAATTATCAGGCAGGGAGGTTAACCAGCCCTTCTGGTTAACCTCCCTGCCTTTCTGTTTTCCCCTTCCTCCTCCTCCTCCATCACCAGCGAATAAGAAGTCTCTGGAAGCTACGCGAAACAACTGCCTGAGAATCTGTTTGGGCCTCCCGCAAGGGTCATCAGCCTCTGTAACAGTAGCGGAAGCGGGCTGTCTCTCGTTAGAGGTCCTTCCCACTCAAGAAACCATGCGGACACATCTTCGACATGCCCTGGAAGGGAAAAAACACCTTTTGTATCGCGCCCACGTAACCTACGGTGAGTCTGGCTTTGGTGAAGCTGTGCAAATGCTGAAACTCCCTTCTATTAACCAGCCACAGCGCCGCCTGCCACCTTTCCTCCCTGGACAATCTCGCCGCTAAATATTATCCGGTTTGTACCTGGCATAAAAGAAGCAAAGAGGCGCATGCCACAGGTCGTGCTGTTGCAAGCTACTCTCCTTTACTTAGCCGAGAAATGTCCCCATCACACGCATATTTACACTGATGCTTCAACGACTCGAGAGGCTTCTTCCTGTGGCCTTTATGCGCCTACAACAAGAGAAATGCGTTCCTATCGGCTGCAGCGGAAAACATCTTCCATGACAGCGGAACTTCACGGCGTTAATGAAGCTATCATGTATATGGTGCGCCAAAAGCTCGGCCGATGGGCAATTTTTACCGACTCCAAATGAGCGCTCCAAACGTTGTACAACCACCTGAAGAAAACTAATCATCAGCCCGTTTCTGCCAACATTGCCTATTTACATCACCTGGCTATTACCGCAGGACACTGCATTACATTTCAACGGATACCAGCTGATTGCGGCATTCTGCCCAACGAAAAAGCCGACGAAGCAGCACGTAACTCTCTTCGATATCAAAACTATAAGCGAATCTATTTCACCAAATCTGATGCTTCCCAAATGGCTAAACGATTCGCTTACGAAGAAAGGAACCGGTTATGGAAGTTACCGACACATCATCACCCTTTCCTATACTCAGTCGACCCAGATCTCAAATCAAAACTACAATCTAACATTCCTCGACATCTGGAAACTTTGTATCATCGACTTCGACTGAACATTGCATATTCAAATGACTTACGGTACCACTTCCATCAGGAGACAATCCCCCACTGCAGCAACTGTGGTTCTACTGAAACCGCAGAGCATATTTTGTTTGAGTGCCGAGCGTACAATGATGAGCGTGCGCTCTATGCGCTCTATTGCATGCAGTCACTTACACAGCTCCCTTATCACCTCAGTGTGTTTTAGGCCCTCTAGCTTGCCCCACACAACAGAGACGTGCGATGGACATTTTGTTTACATATTTATAACGTATAGGTCAACTCCATAGACTTTATCTCCGTCGCCACCATCACTCACCCATCGTGCAACTCATCCTATCACATCACTGCGGGTTGGTGCAAACGTTAAATATCTTTGGACGCAATTAGGCATCACAGTCAGAACCACAAAGCGCAATTTTTCTTTCTCTTTTTTTTTTTCACTGTATCTTGCACTTCTTTCTAGTCGCCTTTCTCTCCCCAAGCTCCCTCCCCAAGCAGAGTAGCATTACAGCGATATTTCAACGCCGGCTAAATTCTCTGCCTTTCAATAAAGAGCTCTCTCTCTCTCTCTTCTCCATCTGTTTCCTGATTGAGCGACGTTGCGGTGGTGTATCGGTAGAGCTTCCAGCTCCTTTCTTCAAATACCGGTTGAAGGTGGGTTCGAGTCCGCCTGGGTGGAACTTTGTCAGTGTAAATGAAATTCATTTTTTCGAAGATCCACTTCCGTTACAGGAAGTACGTCACTGATTTCTTGGGGGACCCTGGCTCATAAAACATTTTCGCGTTAAAAAATTACTCCACGTCCCGCTAAAGGGAACCATGTGTGGATGCGAAGCAGCGGGAGATGGTTAGCTTGAGCGGGAGATGGTGTAATTTTATTGAGAGGACGAATGACAATGTATAAGAGAGAGAACGCGGTGGTTGCGTGATGGCCCGAGCGCTCATCACGGCGCTGCACAGGAGAGAGAATGAGGCGCGAGCGCTCTGTCATTTTCATACCGCGGAACTGCCGTCGCGCCCCCGGCGGAGTACGCAGCTGCCGTACCACCTGTCGTGCGCGCCGCTCCGTAGAGTAGAGGATTCCTAGAGGAGAAAAAGGGGGAGCGTAGGATAGGAGAGTGAGTGGGAGGGGACGCGCATGCGCTGTGGGGGTGTAGGAGGAGGGCGCCGCTCCGTAGAGTAGAGGATTACTAGAGGAGAAAAAGGGGGAGCGTAGGGGAGGAGAGAGGGGGAGGGGACGCGCATGCGCTGTAGGGGTGTGGGACGCCGCGGGAGGAAAGGAGGGACGGACAAAGCCCCTGCAAAAAAAAAAAACGCGGGTTTGAGCTTGGCAGCTGCGGTCGCATTTTCGAAGGAGGCGCAAATGTTAGAGCCCCATGCACTGTGTCATGTCAATGCACGTGAAAGAAGCCCATGTGGTCAAAATTTCCGGAGCACTCCACTATTCCCTTAATCTCCTACCTGTTTCAGCACCTTTCCCCTACTGCCACGGACACTTAGCCGTGCTCTGAGATGGGCTGCATAAATTAGCGTCCGATCATCTTCTGGAAATGTTGCACCACCTGAGGTTCTTTAACGTGCACTGACAACGCACAGTACACGGGCCTCATGCATTCCCACCTAACCGTAAATGCGACCACCGTGACCGGCGTCAATACACAAAGGAATACTTTGGCACTACACTCCCCTTCCCGCTCCGCACGTAACCTATACACCCTATTAACAATTCTAATCCAATATATTCTTTTAAAAATATAAGCTTTGCTGTTTATCTTCTACTTTAGGTATATCATTCTCGTTGCCCGGCTTTTGGCCCATGCTCCAGAGGGCGCGTGTGCCATCTCTATATAGGATCTACATCTAAATGCACACATCTAACTCTACATTGGTTACGGTGTTTGGCTTCTGGGCCGAAGGTCGCGGGTTCGACCCCGGCCGCAGCAGTCGCTTCAGTCGAAGGACAAAATATTCACGAATATTGCCTGTCCTCGCTGTTTGCATTTACTACATTTCATTTGTCGCTGCGATTATGAAAGAAAACTTGGGAAAATAAGTTTATGACTAACGCAAATAAAAAGACAGTGAGATATTAAAGGGACCCTGAAGTAATTTTTGAGTGGAGTCAGAGAACGATGGCGATCGACCGTTGGGGCTCCTGTGAACATTGCTCTATGCTCTGCACATAGCAGGGGAATTCGCAATGTGGTTTGAGGCACAGCGGAAAAGTGGCCGCTCTTTTTTCAACAAGTGACGTCTATATAGGAAAACCGACTACGTTGATTGAGGAAGAAGTAGCGTCGGCTGATTTAATAATTGCAGTAAGACCATCCAATGGAAGCTATTCGTCCACTTTGAATTAAACAAATCAAGAAAATGTGCATATATATCTCAGAAAGTAACGATGAAATGTCAAGCGACGTTCTCAATGCCCCCAGCGACGCCATTTCTTTAAAGAAGTGCGAGACCGTTCCTGTGTTTGAAACCGAACTGTGGATTCCCTGGTGCGTGTAGTGCAAGAATATTTGGTTCACATTTTTTCAGAAGCCTGAGCGACTGATCGGCGCCGTTTTCTGACAAGGTTCGAAAGGTGTTACAGGGCCCCTTTACCTGCAGAAGCGGTTGATCTAGCCCGCCCATTCTACATAAAAGAAGCAGTCTCAAGGAGCAAAGAAACAACAGAAGGAAAGAAATCTGACGTTCTAGGTAAGCCTTTTCTCAGATAGCCTGTGGACTGTTTCATAAACTCGTTAGCTTGATATGTGACCAACCTCTTTGTTTCCTTCTTAAATAATTATCTTAACCGGAAATACGTTCCTGGTAGTCACTTGGCGGACTTGAGGTAACATAAGTTATGACTTAACCATCCCTATGGCCAGCAACATTTCATACCAAAATGACATAAAGAACACATGTGTGACAGGAAATTTGATAGACATCAACAAATGGTACAACGAGGTGTACCATATTGACAAAGTAAACGCATGCACGTGCACATTGCAAAAGAAAAAAAAAAAGAGCCAGGCCTGCGCGGAACCGCAGGACAGGGACAGCGTATAAGCTGGAGGAGCGACCTTCTTAGATGTCATTCTAAATGCTTGAGGAAACTAGTGCAAGTAGAGGTGGTAAGTATCCCCTGCGCCATAACTCTAATCATTTCGCCAAGTAGGGAAGTACTCACTACGCAGTAATTAGGGCGGTTGTAACGTGCAAAGTCTGTATAACTGCACATCTTAGAGAGTCTCTTGGCGTCGTTTTCCCAATCACAAACCGAACTCTCGGCCCGGCATCGACGGCGAGCAGCGGTTTGCGCTTCTCTCTGCACAGCTGTCTGTTGTGCCCGACGTGGCCTTGCTGCAGCCGCACGCGTAGCTCTGCGATTCGCTTCCTCAGCAGCGGTCCGCGCCTTGCGAGGAGGCGCCGTGAGGTATATCGAAGAGCCAAGTCAGGTTGCTGTCGGGGCTGCGCACGTCGTCTGCCGCGTGATGCATGGTACAACAAAACTGCTTCAAAGGGCGGCGCACCGTAATGTTGATGACGGAAATGTTGAAGAATATTGTTTCATAATGATGATGTTGACGATGCCTCTGTAATGAGTTCAGAGCTACCAACCATGCAGCCCTGTGTTCTTTCAAATGATTACTCGAACTCGTTATGCAATCCACTTTCCCCGACGTGTAGTGGCGTATTATTATTCTGCCACGTAACATTACATTTGTTAAGGCGATTCCTCGCCAGACGTTATACCTGTTTAGGCCTTTTAGCGAAGATTTTTCAAGCACAGGCGTGGCTGAGTGGTAGAATGCTCGGCTGCCACGCAGAGGGCGTGGGTTGCGAATCCACGCAGAGGACGTGGTTTAATCCTCGGTGCTCGTTATTTTTTATAAAATTTGCGCGATAGCGGTTAGGGACACCGGCGGTGGCGGCTGCAGCGGACAACTACGGCGCCAAAAACGGCCCTCGTTGTGATCTCAAAACAGCTTTCGCTGTAAAACTCAAAAGAGCACGAAACTCGTAATGTGGTACCTCCTTGGGTGTCTAGCACCACGTCGGGCGGAGGAGTAGGTGCACGCGCATTTTAACGCGATAGCGTTAGAGAGCTCGTTTCGCAGAAATACCGCCGTCGGTGTCTCTCCGTGGGCGAAATATTGAGAGTGATGCAAATAAAATAAAGAACACAAATTTCGGGTCCCATTGAGGATCGAACCCGGGCCGTTTGCGTGGCAAGCAGGTGTCCTACCACAAAGCCACGATGTTACTTCAAAGTTTCTCGGAAAAAAAAAACACCAAAAAAATGTCAGGTAGTGGAAGGAGTCTCCTTAACGCATTTTGTTCGGCAGGTGTCACGACGAAAATGAACCCATTCGGCGATTTGTAGGAGGAATAAACATTATTGAGCATATCAAGCAAACACCAAACATTAGATAATGTGCTGCCATCTGTGAGACATTGTGAAAAACATGTTTCGACTACCATGGCCCCCGAGACGGCGGGTGCGCCCGCCATCTCGGAGGCCATGCGACTACAGCAGAGCCTATATGGTTCCGCCGTTCTAGTACAGGAAACATATTGCCACATGGCGTCTTTTCATCTAAAGCGACAGACACGCGCTCTTAGCATTTCTATCTTCGGCTTGCGTCTATGCATGCGTAACACTAGGCGTCTGGTATGAACGCGCGTCAATGATGCTGCGGCGTTCGACTTTCATCCTTAGTGTCGACGCGCTCTTTAGGAGCCTCCAGCTCGACCTCTGCGGGGTATAAAACGGCGTGCGTCGCCAAGCCGTGGTGCTCTTTCTCTTATGACCCACCCAAGGAGGTTTAAAAAGAAATTTAAACCTCCTTGGACCCGCCGAAAGACAGCTGCGCCTGTCGTCGCTACCACCGCCGAATTAGGATAAGGTCTCCAATAAAGTGGCTGCCCCAAGACGCTCTCTACGTCTGGCTCTTCTATAGTCACAATACTGCGTGACAATACCATATCAAGCAAACCGCAAACATTAGATAATGTGCTGTTTGCCATTTCACCGACCATAAGGCGATGATTGTTGCGGTTTCGCTGGAACATGTCTCGAGAAGAACAAATCGAACAGCTGCCAGATAGTTAACGCAAGAAGGACGACAGAATGTGACCATTTACGAATGAAAGTGTCACGCCTCCGCGCAGTTCATAATACAGGACCATGTGACTACATCACTGTACAATATTTTCATGAAGTTTATATAAAAAATTGCCCGCCAATCCACGCTGTGAAGGTGGTTGGAAAGCGAAGCTTTTTACGCCACCCTCACGGTGACTGCGGCGCACTTGATATTTCACACACTACAACGTAACTTTAACCACGGCATTCATTATTATTTACTTCACAACAATGTTCACTACTGCTTTATGATCGGTGTGATATACACTCAAATTTTCAGTTTTCACTGTAGTTACATTCTTTGCCAAGGTTAAATCAAGGCGAGAGCTGCTGGGTTTTGCCTACGACGCTGTTGAGCGAGACGATTTTGTTCTTTCCGCCAAGCCTTATACTTACGCTCTTCTTCTGCCGTCTTTCCGTGGTCTACCCATAGTGGGGTAGTCTAGAAATGAACCGAAGCAGTTACTAGGCTGGAAGGGTTTCGAATGACGTCAACCCTCTTTCAAGCAGCTGCATAAGCTTTGCAACAGCTGCAATCTAATCTTACGGACCGCGCCGAGCCTGTTTCCGTTGTTTGCCCGCAGCCCTTATCATCCATCCTGTTGGCTCATCACTTTGAAGCTTGTTTTTGTGGTTTTTCTTGCGAAAACGAGTGCTTAGTTGTAGGCTGAATGCCTGAATTCAAGTAAGCTATACTGTTATACCTGCAATTGTTAGCGGTTCGTCGGGATCGTTTTTTTTTTGCTTGCAACGACGGACAGGACAGAACCCTTGGCTGGTAGAGGTACAAAGCTTCGCTTTAAAAGTGCTGTTAAATAGATCGAAAACCTCTACCATTACTATAGATATGTCGCGCGCGCGCGTGTGTGTGTCTGTGCGCATGTGTGTGTGTGTAACAACACACATTAAGTATGCACTGAGTGGTTGAAGTGCACACTAGGGGCCGGATTTCGCTATCGCGTTCAACTCTTAAAGGCGAAGCTTAAGGGCAAGGAGGTTTAAAAAGAACCTCCTTGCTTAAGGGTCCCCTAATTTTTTTTCTCTGGATACAGAAGTGCACGACCAGTGCCGGAGTAAATCGCGCTCACCGAAGAAGGGTGCATTGTAACCAAGGAGGTTTAAAAAAAACAACAACGCGCTTTTACATTACAATTAGTCTAGGGTTTACATTAGCATGTCAAGAACGCTTGAACTGATACTGGTTTCTGGACACTTAGGCAAGGTGTTAGGGCTGAACTAAGGGCAAACGCCGGCTTCACTTGTCGCGGTAAGGTTCAGCGGCCGCTGCCACTCCAGCATTTTTTTTAAACCTCCTTGATTGTACCCTACGAATGGAGAGCTGCGCATAGCTGTCCCACAAAGCAACACATCTCTGGCCCACCGCCAATGGAGCCAGAACTGAAGAGCCGCTGCACGCGTACGCCATAATGCAAAACCTCCGTACTTTCTCTGAATATCAGTCAAACAATTAGTCTTCCTTCTTATTAAATTGAGCGATCCACCAAACATAGTACCGCTCATTATGACTGAAAATGGGAATCGATTTCCACCATCGGCCCCCCTGTATAGTCCGGGTAATCCCAGTCCCCTGAGGGGCCAACCGGAAGATATCGGTCTGCCAATTCTTTAAGGGCCCCTAAACCACCCCCGACATATTTTAAGTTTTGATTGATTGATTGATTGTGGTTCGGAAAGGACGCTAATTTCTGCAGCCCATGTAGGGAGCACGGCTAAGCGTCCGTGGGGGTGGGGGAAAGGGAGTGAAAGAGATAGAGAGAAAGGCCGTAGTGGAGGGCTCCGGAAATTTCGACCACCTGGGGTTCTAATGCACTTTATAAGCGACCTTGAATCCGCCGTCCCATAGCAACGGCGCGAGGAGCGGAGAGGAGCGTCTGTAGCAACGGCGCAGCGACGTCACACCCCACGTGACTGCGCGCGCTCCGCCTCCTCACCGCGGTTTGCGCGGGCGCACCGCTCTCCGCGGCGTGACGTCACGGCGCGCTGTGCAGCTGGCGCCTCCGCGCCGTGGCGGCGCGCGCCGTGACGTCTCTCGAGTTTCCGACCACGATCAACGGTGGCTTCATAGACTTGGCGTTCAGTAGGAACTGTACGGTCCGCGCCGTCTTGCCGGATCCGCTCACCGTACATTTCTCGGATCACAAAGCGCTGGTACTAACCGTGAGCTACAACGATAACACCAATAGGTGCTTATCTGTAGTGACGTGTGTAGAGTGTGTGTGTGTGTGACGTGCTCGGCGATGTGTGCATTTATGCATCTACGAAATTGCGAGGTGTAAATAAGTAATACTTCGTGTATAAATGTGTGTGTGTGTACAATGCATCATGACAACACTTTAAATTCATTAATTACACTTTAATCATAACTTTACTCCCCCTCATAGCATCACCCCGTGCATTCGCACTTAACCATGTTCACCCTCGGGGAAATGCTTTCTTTTTTGGACATTTCAAGTTAACACGCGCATCAAGTTGAGAATGGCGCCACGATGAACGATGTCAAATGCGGCAGCGATATGTGCTGCGGCCGCGCCACAAACTCGAAAAAACATTCCCGTGCGCCTCGCCGACCATTTTCGGCATGCCAAAGTTAGTCGCGACGACATTGTGGTTTTTGGTGACGTCAGAAGAGTACGAGCTCTGCTGATTGGTCGAAGGAGAACTTCGACTTCTGCTAGGAAATGCACGCGCTCCCTGCCTGTTTGTTTTTCATCGTCGTGTGCCGTTCGTGTAGTGTTCGCGTGTGCACGCTTGTGAATTCGTAATTGCGCTACGCTACGCAAGTGCAAGTACAGTCGACTAGAAACTGCAGCAACTGTCAGAAAACGACGGGTAGCTCAACAGAGAGCGTTGGCACAACACCAACAAAACTTGGGGGACCCTTAAGCTTCGCCTTTAAGAGTTGAACGCGATAGCGAAATCTGGCCCCTAGTGTGCACTTCAACCACTCAATGCATACTTATTAATGTGTGTTGTTTCACACACACACATGCGCACAGACACAGACACACACACACGCGCGCGCGACATATCTATAGTAATGGTAGACGTTTTCGATCTATTTAATAGCACTTTTATATCAACTTCATGAAAATATTGTACAGTGATGTAGTTACATGGTCCTGTATTATGAACTGCGCGTAGGCGTGACACTTTCATTCGTAAATGGTCACATTCTGTCGTCATTCTTGCGTTAACTATCTGGCAGCTGTTCGATTTGTTCTTCTGGAGACATCTTCCGGCCAACCGCAACAAGCATCGCCTTATGGTCGGTGAAATGGCAAACAGCACATTACTGATGTTTGCTGTTTGCTTGATATGATATTGTCACGCAGTATTGTGACTAGAAGAGCCAGACGTAGAGAGCGTCTTGGGGCAGCCACTTTATCGGAGACCTTTTCCTAATTCGGCGGTGGTAGCGACGACAGGCGCAGCTGTCTTTCGGCGGGTCACAAGAGAAAGAGCACCACGGCTTGGCGACGCACGCCGTTTTATACCCCGCAGAGTTCGAGCGAGCGCGTCGACACTAAGGAAGAAAGTCGAACGCCGCAGCATCATTGACGCGCGTTCATACCAGACGCCTAGTGCTACGCATGCATAGACGCAAGCCGAAGATAGAAATGCTAAGAGCGCGCGTCTGTCGCTTTAGATGAAAAGACGCCATGTGGCAATATGTTTCCTGTCCTAGAACGGCGGAACCATATAGGCTCTCTTGTAGTCGCATGGCCTCCGAGATGGCGGGCGCGCCCACCGTCTCGGGGGCCATGGTAGTCGAAACATGTTTTTCACAATGTCTCACAGATGGCAGCACATTATCTAATGTTTGGTGTTTGCTTGATATGCTCAATAATGTTTATTCCTCCTACAAATCGCCGAATGGGTTCATTTTCGTCGTAACACCTGCCGAACAAAGTGCGTTAAGGAGACTCCTTCCACTACCTGACATTTATGTGGTGTTTTTTTTTTTCGCGGATGTTCCAAGTAACATCGTGGCTTTGTGGTAGGACACCTGCTTGCCACGCAAACGGCCCGGGTTCGATCCTCAGTGGGACCGAAAATTTGTGTTGTCTGTTTCATTTGCATCATTCTCGATTTTTCGCTCACGGAGAGACACCGGCACCGACGGCGGTATTTCTGCGAAACGAGCTTGCGCGAACGTGGGAGCCCGGCGGAGGCGCGTCAACCGGATGCGCGTCATCGGCGATGTATGTCACGTGACATTCGGAGGACCACTATGCGAGGAGGCGGCATCGGCAAGCGGCCGGTGGTGCGCAGGAGAGAGCGAAACAAGCAAGCGCCGCATTTTAATAATCAAACGCGCGTAACTCCGCTATTTCGGCACCGTTTCGAAAAGTTCTTGTGGCTACGTGTTCGTTACGGACACCGGTACAAAAGCAACACCACAACTAAATTTTGACCTCTGGGTGGTTTAGGGGCCCTTTACGTAATGTCGTGTCATCGACCCACTACTCCTCTGTGCTTGGACTAAGCGATCGATTGTCAACCTCTGATTACCTTTTGAGTTAGTGTCATCGAGTAGTACCTTCAAGAGGTTCCATTTGCCTCCGGTGCGCATCTGTCCATCTACTTTTGAGCAAAATTCATTCCACTGCTGCCGAGACAGCTCCTGACTATATTGTAGCGAAACGTCGGGGCCGTTCATGTTAGACGCATCGGAAGGTCAGAAAGACGAAGAGGCGTGGGAGCCACTCCGCGCAGGCAAGGGATGAGGAGTCGACACGGTGAATTGGGAGAGCACTCATTGGGGGGTTTATTTAGCTAAGACATCTTGAAGTTGTAAAACACACAGGGCAAAAATTATACAACAGAGAAAATGGTATCATACCCCGTCGGCCTGCCGGACTGTCCCCCGGTGGTGACGAGCGTCATGGTCCCCGAGTCCGCTCTCCCCAAAAAAGGCCAGTGTCGCCGCTTAAATAGCACGTTTCAGCCTCCACGGCAACACGAACCTTTCGAACCACCACTGTCTCCCACCAATAGGAAACCGGCTTACCCAGACAAGTCAGGCAGGTCGACGGTAACGATGTTCTACGAGCTTTTGTCATCGCGTGCATCCGGCCTCGCCACAAAACCAATACAAACAACAAATTCCAGAAACTGGCCGCGACGTGCACACACGCTCTTCATTTTTGGTGCCCCGTCTCCCGGAAGGCTCCCTGCGGTGTGCGGGCTCGTTTACTAGAGCACCCTTGTACAAAAGCAGTCGGAAAAGAAGAAAATAACAAGAAAACATTCTACGCGACGCGGTCCTCGCGACACCTCCCCCCTACGAAAAAGAGTGACCCACTCGTTTTACTTGCAAGACACGAAAAGAAGTACAAAAAACAATTATACATACAACAATTATGTGAAGTGCTCTTTTCAGAAAAGGTTATACATCTCTCTAAAGGGTGAATAACTTAAAACAACAAATGGAAAATCGCGAGACTCAAAAATCACTAAAGTTCACTCGCTGGCACTGTAATACAAGTCAGTATCAGTATCGTAAGCAGCGACATTTCGTTGTCCGTTGTTGCCGTTTGACAATGTCTTCCAATCGCTGTAAAGTTCAGTTTCAGAGTCAGAGCTCTCGCGCTGCTGCACTACATCACTGGTCCCTGATTCGCACACACCATGACGCAAACGAAGTTCTCGGTCCGCTCGGGAACCACACTCACGCACATCACCATTGACGTCGCACTCGCGCACAACACTGGGGTGTAATTCGTGGACATCACTCCCGGCACTGCGCTCGCGCACTTCACTTTGATGGAATTCGCGGTCATCACTGCACTCGCGCACATCACCACTTGGATCTCGCACCTCGTGATCGGCACCGGACTCATCGTCTGCGTCGTCGGCATCGGAACATGATCGAACGTGGCAGGGCTTTAATCGCGCAACATTCACAACGTCACGTTTTTTTCCAGTTTGGTCTGCCACCTCCCAGTCATTTTCGGCTACCCGGCGCACTAGACGGAATGGTCCGTGGTATCTGTGAAGAAGCTTCGTTGTCTTTCCTTTTGCTCGCGAGGGAGTCCATACGTACACCAAGTCCCCCTGACGATAAACAGCACTGCGTCGTTTAGCATCGTAGCTGCGCTTGTTCTTTTCTTGCTGGTGCCTTTCCCGTTCATTCACTAATTTTCGAGCCTGCCGCAGCCGGTGAGCCACTTTCATCGCATCCAGGGCGTAGTCGAATCCACGTTGTGCGCCCGACCCGACATCTACCGGCAGCGTGGGCTCGTGCCCGTGAAGAAGAAAGAAGAGAGTGAATCCGGTCGTCTCGTGGGTGGAAGAATTGTACGCAAAAAGAACGTACGGCAGAAATTCATCCCAGTCGCGGTGGTGCGAGGAAACGTACATGCTGAGCATGTCAGCCAACGTGCGGTTAAAACGCTCGCACAGCCCGTTGGCCTGTGGGTGGTATGCTGTTGTGGTGGCATGTTCGCTACCCACGAGCCGGAATATTTCCTCGGTCAAGTTGGAAACAAAATGCTGTCCTCAATCGCTTATCACTCTTTCCGGAGCACCATGACGCAGGACGATTTGCTCGACGAAAGCCCTTGCCGCCTCTGCGGCCGTGGCTGCCGGACACGCGACAGCTTCGACCCATTTTGTATGGTAGTCGGTAATCACGACGATATAGCGGTTTCCTGCTTTGGATTTGGTGAAAGGTCCAAGAAAGTCCATGCCCACTTGTTGAAACGGTCGACCCACAGGTGGGATTGGTTGGAGGTAACCGGCCGGCTTCCCTGGCGGTTGCTTTCGCGTCTGGCAGTCAGGGCAGGAGAGAACGTACTTGCTGACGTATGAGAACATCTTCGGCCAGAAATATCGGCAACGCACCCTCTCCCATGTACGCTTGACACCCAAGTGGCCTGCCGTCCAGTCGTCATGGCAGTGCCTTAATATCTCAGACCTCAAGCACTTGGGGACAACGAGGGCCGCGCGATCCTCCTCAAAGCCTTTCGCCCTCCGATACAGTACACCGTCGATCAACCGAAAACTCCGTGCCGTTCTTTTGGTCTTCCTGACAACGGGCGCATTCGGGTGCTCGAGGTGCTGTACAATGTCTCTAATCCATGGTTCTGCCCTCTGCTTCTTTCCAACATCCACCTGATCCAAAACCAGCAACGGTAAGGGGTTTTCTTCGCTTACTGGTGCGGGATCGTGAGGAAGGCGGGAAAGCGTGTCGGCATTTCCATTCTTGAGGCCAGGGCGGTGTCGCAACGTTATGTCGAACTCCTGAAGTAACAGCGACCATCGCATAAGGCGACCGTTCGGATTTCTCACTCTCATAAGCCAAGCTAGGCTAGCTTGGTCAGTCACGACCGTGAAATTAGCGCCAAAGAGGTAGGGCCGAAACTGTCCGCAGGCGTACACGACTGCGAGGCATTCCTTTTCAGTTGTGCTGTAGTTCATCTCAGCCTTGTTGAGGTGGCGGCTCGCATAGGCAATGACTCTTTCTTGACCTTCAGTTTTCTGGACCAACACGGCGCCAATGCCGTAATCGCAGGCATCGGTGTGCACCTCTATCGGCTTTCCCGGCTCAAACTGACCTAGAACTGGGGCTGTGATCAGCTTTTCTTTGAGGGACTGCATCGCCGCTTCGCAGGCTGCATCCCACACGAAAGGAACATCCTTTTTAGTTAAGTTGGTTAGAGGCCGAGAAATGTGAGAGAAGTCTTTGACGAATCGCCGATAGTAGTTACAGATTCCGAGAAAACTCTGTACACCTTTTTTGTTTCGCGGCTGGGAGAATCTCTCGATCGCTGCTACTTTGTCTGGGTCTGGCCGGATGCTTTCACCTGTGAGAACGTGTCCTAAATATTTTATTTCCTGGCGGGCGAAGCTGCATTTCTCGGGCTTCAGTCGCAAATTTGCCGCGTCCAATGCCGAAAACACACTTTCCAAATCTTGCAAATGGGTTGCCATGGTTTTGGAGAAAATTACGATGTCGTCCAAGTAGGCCAAACAAACCCTCCAGAGGAGACCGCTGAGGACTTTGTTAATCATTCTCTGGAATGTGGCGGGGGCGTTGCACAGGCCAAAAGGGACAACGTTGAATTCGTACAGGCCGGGTCCACAGGCAAACGCGGTCTTTGGCTTATCTTCCTCTTTGATGCCCACTTGCCAGTAGCCTGATGTTAGATCGAGTGTGGTGAAATATTTTGACCCCTGAAGCACGTCGAGAATGTCATCAATTCGCGGCAATGGGTGCACATCTTTCTTAGTCACTTCATTGACTCTTCGGAAGTCGACGCAGAAACGCCAAGTCCCATTTGGCTTTTTAACGAGGACGACAGGTGATGACCAAGGACTGTGAGATTCTCTAATTATCCCATCGCAGCAGCATCTCTTCGACCTGTTGCTCAATCTTCTGCCTTTCAAACGGGGAATGGCGATATGGGTGCTGATGATCTGGTCGAGAATCACCTGTGTCGATCACGTGTTCAGCGACGTGAGTTTGCCGGATGGGGTTATCATTGCTTGTGAATAGATGACGGTATTTCTCAATGAGCGACAGCAGCTCATCCCGTTCAGATCGCTGCAGGTATCCCCAGTCTGTATGTCAAGCTCATGAGGCACTTGATCGTTTTCGGGAGCCGCTATTGCCAGCTGTGCGTCGTGAATAGATGAAGCCCATCCAAGCTTTGTTCCGCTGAGCAGATTTACTGGCGACATGGTGGGATTAGCAAGACGAAGCAGGCCTCTCCCATGCTCGATCCTCGTCACTGTGCGCGCAACTTGGAGTCCACTTCTCAGCGTGCTGTTCGACTCGACGAGGTGTACTCCGTCCCTTGCAACTTTTACTTCAATGGCGACCTCTGTGCGAGGTTCAATGCGAATGTGCTCGTGACACCGCACTGTAAGCACATCATTGTGTTCGGGGGCACTTGAGTCTACCCGTAGTCGAAAAACCTCGCCATTGAGTTGGAGCTCTTTCTTGTCAAAATCAATAAGAAGGCGCACTGTTCGACAAAAAGGGAGACCACCGAGCAGCTCGTACGGGCAATTCTTGACCACTAAAAACTTTTCTTGAACTTCGGTGGTGCCAAATTCAATATTTGTTTCAACTTCACCATGAGGGGTGAGCAAGCCTCCGCCAATTCCTCTGATGAAAATGTCTTTTCTCGATTTGGATGCAGCGCATATTTTGTTGGCTAATTCTTCTGAGATGACATTTACGGATGAACCGGTATCAATCACGAGTTTTGTCTCTCTACCATTGGCTCGCGTGGGGACCACGAGAAGCTGACTTTCGGACAATGTGCCGATGGGGCGGCCGGGCTGGCCCCTTAGGCCCGGCCGTTCTCGTTTCCCGAAGGGTTATTCTGCCCGTCCTGATTGCCAAGGGGTTCCGCATGATCATTTCTGCCTCTGCCATTCCGGAACCGTTGCCAGCACTGCCGTGCTTCGTGGCCGATGCGGCTGCAAATCTGGCATCGGGGACGCCCGTCGTTGGCACGGGATGTTCTCGGTGGCCAAGGCACTGGGGGGCGACGCATCTCGTCTTCAATGTTTCTTAGCCGGTCCGATAACAAGGCGATGGAGTCTGCAATCACCTTTAAGTCTCCCTAGCGGTCGGCAGCCTGCCGCGGGCAACGCAGTTCTGCTGCGGCGCAGGTGGCGACACACGTAGGAGTAGGCTGTACTGCCGCGGCGGCGGATGCTATCCCTACCGGAGGCGCGATGTTTTGCATCCACGACTGCAATCCGGTAGGATAGTGGGTGTCGACTGGACGTGACCAAGAAGCACGGCTCATCAAAGCTGCGTAATTTATGCGCTGTAAAATTTGGAGGAATGCGGCGCAGGTTTCCGGGTTTGCGATGATCATTTTTTCCTGTACATCCGGACGCAGACCGCGCATAAGGTGCCGCAACCGGTCATCTTCTGACATAGACGGGTTGGCTCTTGCACAAAGTTGTACGACGTCATGCTCTGGAGTTTCAGACGGCAGCTGTGTCCGGTTTTGCAGTCGTAAATGGGCGATCTCGACTGAGTGACGGCTTGTAAATGACGTTTCCAATAACGTCGCCCATTGTTCCCATGAATTAGGGGCACCCGTGAGAAGCTGAGTAGTGTGCCACTTCTTTGCATCGCCGTCTAAAGCCAAATATAAAAATTTAACTTTCGTGGCTTGGTCCCAGTTGTTGAGCGACGCGACATGTTCGTAGCAAAGAAGCCACTCGGAAACGGATTCCTCTGGCGCGCCTTTAAAGACTGGCGGTCCGACGAAAGGTTTTGCTTGGGGGGTAGCCATAGCAGAGAGAAAGGAAGGGGGTTCCGTCATAGTGGAGCAGTCCGAAGTAGTTTCCTGATGCTTATTGACTCGGGGCATAATTTTAGAGCGGGAATATCGCTACCCCGCACCTCCACCACTTTGTAGCGAAACGTTGGGGCCGTTCATGTTAGACGCATCGGAAGGTCAGAAAGACGAAGAGGCGTGGGAGCCACTCCGCGCAGGCAAGGGATGAGGAGTCGACACGGTGAATTGGGAGAGCACTCATTGGGGGGTTTATTTAGCTAAGACATCTTGAAGTTGTAAAACACACAGGGCAAAAATTATACAACAGAGAAAATGGTATCATACCCCGTCGGCCTGCCGGACTGTCCGCCGGTGGTGACGAGCGTCATGGTCCCCGAGTCCGCTCTCCCCAAAAAAGGCCAGTGTCGCCGCTTAAATAGCACGTTTCAGCCTCCACGGCAACACGAACCTTTCGAACCACCACTGTCTCCCACCAATAGGAAACCGGCTTACCCAGACAAGTCAGGCAGGTCGACGGTAACGATGTTCTACGAGCTTTTGTCATCGCGTGCATCCGGCCTCGCCACAAAACCAATACAAACAACAAATTCCAGAAACTGGCCGCGACGTGCACACACGCTCTCCATTTTTGGTGCCCCGTCTCCCGGAAGGCTCCCTGCGGTGTGCGGGCTCGTTTACTAGAGCACCCTTGTAAAAAAGCAGTCGGAAAAGAAGAAAATAACAAGAAAACATTCTATGCGACGCGGTCCTCGCGACAATATTCCTCAATTTCTTTTTTGAGGAGCGCTATTCGCTTGCGCAGCCCCCTATTCAGGTTCTGTGTGCGCCATCTCTCAATCAGCGATTCTTTAGACGCGAGTCCATTGCCTCCACCTGTAGGTCAGTCTGGACAGTCTTGGTTGCGAGGAGCGAATCTTCCACTAACCACGAAAAGAGTGCCTCCAACGTGCCGTATTCGGTGTGATCAGCTTTGCGGAGCTTCCTAAACTCGTCCCAGTCCGTCACCCTGTACTCTTTAGGTGGAGCCATCCGGGTGTCCTGCGTGACCGTGAGGATAAAGTGATCACATCTCAAACTTTCCTGCAAGTGAAAGTGAGATAAACGCCGTAGTGGAGGGCGGCGGCACTTCAGGCACTGGAATGACTTCTCTAAGTGACCACTCGGCGTCCACCAAGAAATCTGTGATGTACTTCCGTAACGGAAGTAGATGTCTGAAAAATCAACACGCATTTGAGATTGAAAAAGTACCACTCGCTTGGATTCGAACACCCAACCTTCAGGGTGCGACGGTAGGAGCTGGAAGCTCTATCACCACACCACCGACATACCTTTTGTTTTCATTATTACGTCGAAATAACGTCTGAAGTTATTAATTGCAGGGAGAGAATGTCTCCGCACTCGAAACTCGGGCAAGCACACACACGCGTCTAACAAGTGCAACCAGTCAGGCGGCAAATCTTGCGCCGCATACACACATCTTACACAGGCTGCAGTTTCACAGAAAAATGATCGTGTAGAACGCAGGTTTTCGGCATGGCGATTACGCAGTTTCGATCTCCATTGGCTGTATAAACCAAGTACTATGAACACGTCATAGAGAGGACCGGCAAGCGTTTTAAACAGTAGAAATCTAATTGTGTACGGAGTGATGTCCATGTCCTGTTTAAGAGTCCGCTGGAGAACGTCCCAAAAAAATATTGCGTCCGTACAATAAATAAAACAGTGATCAATTGATTCCGCACGTGGACAGAGTCGGCAGTTCTTGGACCAGGGCATGAAGCAGCCCCTCGCATCCAACCAGCTTTTAACAGGAAGTGTTTCGGAATGCAGTTTAAGGAAAAATGGTTTAACACTGCGAAGTACACATATATTAGAAACCCATCGATGTACATTCTGAGAAGGCCGATTTAAATAAGGTGTCCCATACAAAGGATCTGAGAAAATCGAGTCCACCAGTGCAACAGAAATCGTTTTCGGCTCGCGGTGAAAATATTCTCCAGGCTAAATCGAACTTTCATTTGTCGGTGGTGTTGGCGCACCGCCAACAGACTTGTAGTACGTAGAAATAAATGGGTTTTACCTTTACTACACCGCTTTACAATTTGCATCTAATTGATGTCCGATTAAAGCAAAGGTATTTAGCAAGTCAAATTGCTCTTAAATTAACATAGCCTGACTATCCCTGCACTCTTGCTTCTCAGCGGTTGTACCGCCACCTAGGAACGATGGTGCGAAGTCGTAAATTTTCGTGTTAATATGCGCGCCGGCATTTAGCGCTTCAGTAATCTCGACGCTAAGGTCCCTAGATAAAAAGCTTTAAAAGAATTACAGCATATCCACGGAGTGAATGATGGTGAGTGGGCGAAGCTCGGGAGGTTCATGGTAGATCGTGCCGAGTTCTGGATTAATTTAGTTAACGCGCACTCTACGAATATTCATGGTTCAACTATGCACAAGTGAAATCTCCCACCGGCATTTCATTGCAAGTCAAGATCCAGTGCCTATATATATACATATTGTCGCGTTACAGCACGACAAGAAACAGACAAGAAACGCAGGACAGCTTGTTGGAGCTCTATTCCAAAAACGTCTTCTTCTTCTAACCCCGCTGTGCACGTGCCCCACTAGAAGGAACGCGCTAAAAACCCTCATCGTCTTTGTTTTCTTCGCTGAATGCACGCGTCATTGGCCTCTCCCTAAAAGAGCGTCGCCCCGATGCTAATCTAAAGATATAGCCACGTGGGAGCCGGAGTCTGGCGCACTTTCACTCGCCGACGTACGGCTTCATACGCACTACATGCACAAGTTCAGGACGGTGCCGTTGGCGTCTCGTAGAATGAGGACTGTCGGGGACGACCTCGTAGGTGACGTCGCTAATGCGGCGCAATACACGATAAGGTCCAAAGTATCTTCGCAATAGCTTCTCAGACAATCCACGTTTCCGTATGGGTGTCCAAACCCACACTCTGTCGCCGGTTTCGAATGTTACGACTCGGTAAGAACTGCAGTTTCTCGGTCACGTTGTCAGTCAAGCAGGCGTTCGCCCGGATCCCGACAAAGTCGCCGCTGTTGCCAACTTTCCTGTGCCGACTGACAAGAAGGCTGTTCGACGCTTTCTTGGCCTCTGTTCTTATTATCGACGGTTCATCGCAGACTTCGCACGTATTGCGTCTCCGCTAACTCAGCTCACGAGAGACGACGTTGCGTTTGTGTGGAACAACGAACAGGAAACTGCTTTCAATGATCTCCGCCAACGTCTACAAACGCCGCCAGTGCTTGCCCATTTCGACGAGACAGCCCCTACGATGCTACACACCGATGCCAGCAATGTAGGCCTGGGAGCTGTGCTTGTGCAGTGGCAAGATCATACGGAAAGAGTCATCGCCTATGCAAGCCGCACACTGACGCGAGCAGAGGCTAACTACTCAACAACCGAGAAAGAATGTCTCGCAGTAGTATGGGCGATTATGAAATTCCGTCCGTATTTGTACGGCCGTCCCTTCAAGGTCATTAGCGACCACCATTCCCTGTGCTGGTTGACACGTCTTAAAGATCCTAACGGACGTCTAGCGCGTTGGAGTCTGAGGCTCCAAGAGTATGATCTCACAGTCGTCCACAAGTCGGGGAAGCGCCATACGGACGCGGACTGCTTGTCCCGATCGCCGATAGAATCGGCTGCTCTGCCAGATGATGACGAGACAGCATTTCTTGGTGTTCTGGACACGTCTGCCATTGCGCAGCAGCAACGTGAGGACCCAGAGTTGCTTGAACTAATTCATTACTTGAAAGGAAAATCTCCGAAGGCGCCCAAGATTTTCGCGAGGCTGTTGTCGTCATTTTGTTTAAGAAGCGAAGTTCTCTACAAAAGGAACTTTTCATCGATCGGTGCCACCTATTTGCTCGTCGTTCCTACCGCTCTTCGTCCTGAAGTACTGCGAGCATGTCACAACGAAGCGACTTCAGGTCACCTAGGCTATACGCGAACCTTGGCCAGAGTGCAGCAAAGGTACTACTGGCCCAGACTCAACGCTGCCGTGAAACACCACGTACGCGCATGTCTCGATTGTCAGCGGCGCAAGTCTCCTCCGACTAAGCCAGCCGGCCTGCTGCAACCCGTGCAGGTCCCACGAACACCATTTGACCAGATTGGAATGGATATTTTGGGTCCGCTTCTAACATCTACCGCAGGGAATCGCTGGGTTATCGTCGCGACCGATTACCTGACGCGTTATGCGGAAACGAAGGCCATTCCGAGAGGTACAGCAGCGGAGGTGGCAGAGTTTTTCATCGAGAACATTGTACTAAGACATGGCGCACCTACGATAGTGATAACAGATCGAGGAACTGCATTCACGGCGGCTCTGTTAGACGCTCAGTGGGACGGCTCATCGCAAAACAACCGCATACCACCCACAAACCAATGGGCTCACAGAGCGCCTAAACAAAACACTTGAGGACATGCTTTCCATGTACGTAGACGTTGAACATAAGAATTGGGACGAAATCTTGCCCTACGTGACGTTTGCGTACAACACGGCTAAGCAGGAAACAACACGCATGACTCCGTTCAGCCTCGTTCACGGGCGGGAGGTACGGACGATGCTGGACGCGATGCTACCACACGAATGTGACGACTCTGCAACGGACGCCGATATATTTACGCAACGCGCAGAAGAAGCCAGGCAGCTCGCTCGCCTGCGGATTCACCCGCAGCAAGATTATGATGCAGGCCGCTATAATGCTCACCACCGAGTCGTAACATTCGAAACCGGCGACAGAGTGTGGGTTTGGACACCCATACGGAAACGTGGATTGTCTGAGAAGCTATTGCGAAGATACTTTGGACCTTATCGTGTATTGCGCCGCATTAGCGACGTCACCTACGAGGTCGTCCCCGACAGTCCTCATTCTACGAGACGCCAACAGCACCGTCCTGAACTTGTGCATGTAGTGCGTATGAAGCCGTACGTCGGCGAGTGAAAGTGCGCCAGACTCCGGCTCAGCGGTTGATGAAGCGTCACCTGTGATGGAAGCGGCGCAAAGATCCCCGTAGGAGCCTGTGTCGGGCTGGCGTTAGCCATTGGCAGATGTGGGCGATGTCCCGAAGAGTGCTGCTGTAAGGGTGCGAGTTCCGGAGCAAGGCCCAGCAAGCGCCGACTGAAGCGATGCACGGGAGTTGTAGTCGGAGACGATAGGTCTGGGCTAGATGAGCGGCTTCTCGATGGAGTCTGGAGCATCAGGCAGGTTTCCGTACCCGGCACTTCCACCAGTGTCGCGTTACAGCACGACAAGAAACAAACAAGAAACGCAGGACAGCTTGTTGGAGCTCTATTCCAAAAACGTCTTCTTCTTCTAACCCCGCTGTGCACGTGCCCCACTAGAAGGAACGCGCTAAAAACCCTCATCGTCTTTGTTTTCTTCGCTGAATGCATGCGTCAATATATATGTGTTGCCGGTGAACGCTTCTCCAACGCGAGCAGTCGTTATTTCTCAATCAAGAAACTCACTAGGAGACGCTGCCTGCGCCAACGTTGTCTCTCGCGGGTGAAGGCGCGTTCTTCTTTGCGAGCTGGTACAGCGTTCCTCTAAGAAAGAGCGTTTCCATAGCCAACGCGCGCCTTTCGCTCTCTCTCTCTGTCTCTCTCTCACACACACAAGACAGCAGAGGCACGCGCCGGGAGGCAGCTCCTGGAGAGAGAGAGAGGCACGCGCCGGGAGGCACGCGCCGAGGCGAACGCCGAGGGCGAGCGCGTGCCGGGAGGCACGCGGGTTACGCCTGACGACTGACGCCTGACGACTGACGCGTGACAAGGTTAGACTAAGAGGAGCTTCGCCCCTAAAATATCCACGGACCTTACTCGACACCTCTATCGCCGCGCAGGCTCCGTCGTCCTGCCGACGCGTTGCTTCAGCCACGGCCGCCCATAATGTCTTGTGCGACGTATATGATAGCCAGTTGTGTTGCGACGCGCTCTATACCCCAGGAACGGAAAGATGGCCGCTGACAAGCAAATGACGCGCCTTTCGCACAGCAAAGTGTGCGTTCGCAGAACGACCCGCTAACAAACAGTTCGGTTTCGCTTGCAAGGTTTGGCCGTTTGCGGACGCTCCTGCCAGGTTTGCGCAGGGCGCTTGCGCGTTCAGTGCAGCGTCTCGGGAGAAATGTGAGCCGTTCGAACGATGTCGCTTGTATGCAACTGTCGAGGATCCCTGTGCAGTGTCGAGGTGCCGCTGATGTGTGCTTGCAAGGGGTTCACATGTCCAGAATATCCAACACAGCTCCCTCCCCTCGATTCGCCACATTGCCGCTTATGTGCGAAGACAGGTTTCACTTTCGTGCTCTGCCGATTCCCATGACGATCAACCATATCTTTAGATGCGGAGCATCTCTTGCTCTCGGGTATGTCACGCGTCCGGCGTCCGCACTCACACTACGCATGCGCGACTCTCCTCTTCCTTCCCTCTCTCCAACAGCTGTTGCAATAAATAAAGCGGGTAGAGAGCGCGCGCGCGCGCTTCGCTTCAGTAGTATCTCCTCCTTCTCCGATGAAAGAAGTTGGTGGTTTTGTGTGATGGAAGCAACAGTTCTGTCAGCGAGTGGGTTGACGCAAATACGCATCAACCCACACTCTGACAACGGTCACGCGATGCGTGGTAACGAACCAAGTTAACAACGTAATAACACGCAAGGTTCATCGCAAAGGTAACACCGAAAACACTGCAAACCTGTAAACACCGCCGTTAAATGCACCGTTGAAACTCCCAGCGATGCTCCACATCACCCCATGGTCCCCTTCGAGGAGATGGTGTAATTTTTGACCATCTGGGGATCATTAACGTGCACTGACTTCGCATAGTGTACGAGTCTCTAAAATTTTCGCCTCCACCGAAAATTCGACCACCGCGGCGGCGATTGAACACGTTGCAGTTGAGGACCAAAACCACTAGACCATCGCAGCGGACTAGGGTTAAGGAGAGATCGTCGTGTGCTCCATCGGTCGCCATTATTGGCTCAACTCGTCTAAGCACTCACTTCGAGCGCGAAAACTTGCAAGCAAATTCCGAGTGGGTATAAACACGTTTTGCTCCGAACTTCCACCGGTCTCAAACGCCACGTCATTGACAGGACTCGGTGTCTGCAGGTTTTCAAGCGTGCATCAGGAAAATTAGTAGGGCGTTTTATGTCTATGGTGTCACAGAATGTGATCGTCCTTAATGCCGGCGCGGCCGCTCACCGTCTCATTGTCTGTGTAGTAGCGGCAGCTGTTTCCGCTTGCGGGGCAAGTGGGCATCGCTGTCCACATTTAATTTTGTGCATATATTTATTCACGGTGTGTTCTGTGTTCTAATCGGAAAGGACTGCACGTGAGCTTTGTTCAGGAAATAATAATTGATGGGTTTGTCATGTGAAACCCAACTGTCATTATGAGACACGGCCTGTAGTGGAGGGTTCTTCCATAAACAGTTAACTTGTTCCAGGAAAGCTATTGCGACAGGATCCGGACCCTTCGAATGCAATATAGTGAAGAAAAATAGTTTTTGCAGGATATAGTATCGAAAATCTATGCAGTAATGCACTTACTATCAAAGACATGGATTTCTGTGCCTCTAGTTATATGTGTCAAGAATTCCCGAAATGAACAAGGAGGCACAGCTCACAACTCGCGTCGGGCCTCAGTGCTACAGCTAAATAAGCAATTCAACGCATTTGTCACGTGTCAGCATACACTATTGGTCAACGTGGAAAGTTAGGCAATTCGTTGTCGTGATTAAAGCACCCATCCTATTTTCTTTACAATCTGTCCCTCTTCATTTCCCCTCTATCCATCATGATGCGTCGTGGTCAAGGAACCCAAGCATGTGAACTTTCTTGTCCTCCATCTCCCTAACACCAGCAGGATTGCTATTCGAAAGCACTTGCAATTGTTTAGAGGTGATGTCAGAAGCGCGTTCTTACTTTAGTGGAATGCGAGAAGCTTGAGGTAATGTTTCTCGGACCTACGGCGGTTCCTCTTTGCAAACCGTATGGCACTGTGCATTTCAGCTACGCCAAGCAACGAAAGTGCTGCTACATTCTCCGGACGCTTCTAGGCTCATTTGCCGTCTCTGAATATGGACAAAGAACTTTTATAACGTTAGCGACTCTTCAATGTTTTTATATGCGAAGCATCTTAAAGCGGTGGCATGTCCCGCGGCGTCGGCGTCCGCACTCACACTGCGCATGCGCAACTCTCCTCCCTCCCTCTCTCCAACAGCTGCGCGTTACTCTCTCCAAGCAAGCATCAGCCTCAGCCCACAAACTAACAGCAACGCGTTGGCAGTGCGGGTGTGGCGTCCACGCCCGCACTGCGCATGCG
Organism: Hyalomma asiaticum; assembly: GCA_013339685.2. Lineage (NCBI taxonomy): Eukaryota > Metazoa > Arthropoda > Arachnida > Ixodida > Ixodidae > Hyalomma > Hyalomma asiaticum. The sequence goes on along the minus strand of CM023483.1, from coordinate 117,650,795 downwards.
CAACCTCCTCCCCCTCCTCTCCTTGTCTCCTCTCCGAACGGCGCGCCTTGACTATGGAAACGCTCTTTCTTCGATGAACGCTTTTCCAGCTCGCAAGGAACGAGAACGTGCCCTTGCCAGCGAGAGACAACGCTGACGCAGCGTCAAACCGATGCAAACGTGACACCTAGTGAAACCGATGCAAACGCGATGTGCACCCCGCGTGCTGCTTCGCATCGCCTCATGGTCCCCTTTAGCGGGAGATGGTCAGACAGACATCGAACTTTATTGTGGTCCTGAGGAGAGACTCTCAAAGCCCCTTACAGGGGAGGAGCCGCCGCGGGCCGCTCCCACGTCGGGACGGGCAGGCCGTGCCTGACCGCCGCGTCGTGGGCCCTCTGGACTGCCCATAGCTGCGCTGTGAGTTCGGTGCTCCTAAGCGCCTTTTCCCACTCTTCTTCAGTGGTGACGTGTTCGTCGTCCTGTAACGAAGGGCACCGCCAGAGCATGTGTGCTAACGTGCAGAAGGGATCTCCGCACTCCGGACAATCGGGCTTGAATGAGTCCGCGTACCTGCTGACGCTGGCTAGGCTGGGATAGGACCCGCTCTGCAACATTCGGAATGTGGAAGACTGGGGTCTGGAGAGCTTGGCGTGGGGCAGGGGATAGACTCTCCTGCCGAGCTGATAGTGCTTGGTGATTTCATTGAATGTGTGCAACGAGTCCTTGTGGAGCCCCGCGTCCGCATCCGCGCCCGTGAGCGGCATTTCCCCGGCGCGGTGGGTGAGTTCGCGCGCACGGGTATGGGCCAGCTCGTTGGCGTTGGGAACGACGGAGGAGACCTGAGGCCCCATGTGGGCCGGGAACCATGTGATGACGTGGGGGGCGACGCTCCTGCCGCAAAGCAGGGCGGCCGCCTCCTTCGAGACCGAACCCGAAGCGAAGGCCCTGACCGCCGCACGGGAATCCGTGTAGATCTGTGGCCTACTTCTGTCCAGGAGAGCAACGGCAACAGCGACCTGTTCCGCCAGTGCCGGGGACGAGCCCTTCATCGACGCAGCGTTGAGGAGATTGCCACTGTGATCAACAACGACCGCCACGAACCGGTCCGACGAACTGTATTGGGCGGCGTCGACGAACGTGACCGATTGCGGATCTTTGGCGACGGACCCTAGAAGCGCGGCCGCCCTGGCCCTGCGTCTGCCTACATTGTGTTGCGGGTGCACACTGCGGGGGAACGGTGAGACCATGATGGCCTCCCGCGCCCCCTGGTCGAGTGCGCATCGCCTTTCCCTGACGGCCGTGGGATTGCAGCCCAGCAGCTCCAGGATTCGCCTCCCCGCAGGCGAGGAAGAGAGTCTGATGACTTGGGCCGTCTGCTGTGCCTCGACCACTTCGTCGAGGGTGTTGTGGACTCCCATCTGCATGAGCTTCTCCGTGCTGGTTCTCATAGGGACGCCGAGCACCTTTTTAATGCTCTTGCGCATCAGGACCTCATGCTTCGTTCTCTCATATCCGTGCCATCGATGTGCAGCGGCCACGTACGCAATGTGGCTCACTAGGAAGGCGTTGTACAACCTTAGGAGGTTATCCTCCCCAAGCCCTCCGCGACTGTTGGAGACCCTGGAGATGAGCCTGACCATGTTGTTCATTTTGGTGGCGATACGGGCGATCGTCTGTCCGTTGCAACCATTTGCCTCAATCAGCATACCGAGTACGCGGATGACTTGTACTCTGGGAATGACCTGCCCGGTGGCCGTGCGAATGTGGATGTCGACCTCGCTGAGAGGAACCTGCCCCTTGGGGATGCGGCCCCTCCTGGTCGGCCGATACAAAAGAAGTTGGGACTTGGACGGAGAAAGCCGGAGCCCCGTGCCCCTAGCTCGAAGGGATCAGACTTCACCTCGCCCACCCTGATAGTAGCACGTCTGCCTCGAAGGAACGAACTGACGAACCGGTGAAACCTGGAACCGAGGCTCATGTCCGAAAGGGAGTCGAGGATGTGCCTATGCGAAATGGAATCGAAGGCCTTTTCGAGATCCAGTGCCAGGATACCCCTGACGTCTCTGGCGTCCCTATCGATGATCTGGTGTTTAATAAGTTTCATAACGTCCTGAGTGGACAGGCACGGACGAAAGCCCACCATGTTGTAGGGGAGGAGTTCGCATTCTTCGACATACCTAGATATCCGGTTGTGAACTACGTGTTCTGCAACCTTTCCCGAATGGCCCCGCCACGGTGGTCCAGTGGCTAAGGTACTCGGCTGCTGGTCCGAGGGTCGCGGGATCAAATCCCGGCCGCGGCGGCTGCATTTCGATAGAGGCGAAATGTTGAGGCCCGTGTGCTGTGCGATGTCAGTGCACGCTAAAGAACCCCAGGTGGTCGAAATTTCCGGAGCCCTCCACTACGGCGTCTCTCATAATCAGAACTGGTTTTGGGACGTTAAACCCCACAAATCAATTTCCCGAATGGAAACTCGCATCGGTAGTTCTGATACCTAAGCCAGCTCGGACCGCCGGCTTAAACAACCTGCGACCGATCTCGCTCACTTCGTGTGTGGGAAAGGTTGCGGGAGATGGTGTAACTTTTTTTAGGGGCGAAGCTCCTCTTAGTCTAACCTTGTCACGCGTCAGTCGTCACGCGTAACCCGCGTGCCGGGAGGCACGCGCTCGCCCTCGGCGCGTGCCTCTGCTGTCTTGTGAGAGAGAGAGAGAGACAGCGAAAGGCGCGCGTTGGCTATGGAAACGCTCTTTCTTAGAGGGTCCACCGCGGTGGTGTAGTGGTTACGGTACTCGGCTGCCACCCAAAATACGCGGGTTCGATCCCGGCCGCGGCGGTCGCATTTTCGATGGAGGCGAAAATGCCAGAGGCCCGTGTACTGTGCGTTGTCAGTGCACGTTAAAGACCCCCCAGGTGGTCTAAATTGCCTGAGCCCTCCACTACGGCCTTTCTCTCCTCTCTCTCTCTTTCACTCCCTTTCCCCCACCCCCACGGACGCTTAGCCGTGCTCCCTACATGGGCTGCAGAAATTAGCGTCCTTTCCTAACCGAACCACAATCAATCAATCATCTATCTTTCTTAGAGGAACGCTACCAGCTCGCAAAGAAGGAGAACGCGCCCTCACCCGCGAGAGACAACGTTGCCGCAGGCAGCGTCTCCTAGCGAGTTTCTTGATTGAGAAATACCGACTGCTCGCGTTGGAGAAGCGTTCACCGGCAACCTATATATATATATATATATATATATATATATATATATATATATATATTATATATATATATATATATATATATATATTATGCACTGGATCTTGACTGGAAATGAAGTGCCCGTGGGAGATTTCACTTGTGCATAGTCGAACCATGAGGATTCGTAGCGTGCGCGTTAACTAAATTAATTCGGAACTCGGCACGATCTACGATGAAGCTCCGGAGCTTCGCCCACTCATCATCATTCACTCCGTGGATATGCTGTAATTTTTCGTCATTGTTTTATTAATTTTTTGCTCTCCCTCTATCTTCCAGAACTTTCTCTCTCCTTCCCCAGTGCAGGGTAGCCTACCGGGCTCAGCCCAGGTTAACCTCCCTGCCTTTCTTCTTCCTTTCTCCTCCTCCTCCTCATCTCCCTATCTCAGGTGACCAGTGCAGTGACCTAGAATACACGTTCTGCGGGTGCCGACGTTGCTGGGATGATTAAATCACTTCCTAGCCACTTCAGAAAGAGGCTTTACAGAGCACTACCAAGAGTTGTAGAATACTAAAGGCTCGCTCTACAATCCTTCTGGATGTGACTACAGGTAGGGGCAAGCCACTTGCTCTGCTTTCGGGCTTTGCCGTTTAGAAGGCCTGTTGCTTTCCCTCAAGGAGCTGCAGACTTTGGTGTCTAGCCGCAGCTACGTTTAGAACTAATAGAACTTGTTGGCCTAGTCTGTTCATGTTGTCACATCTCATATGAAGGGATGTGACCATTGGCGCTCCCCTGACCCCGTCCCTTCTTGATTTGTTGCACCAAGCGACCGTACGTTTATTGGCATCTGTAATCAACATGTAATCAAAATGGTTCAGATGCAAGACCAGCTATGCTTTCTGACTATCGCCGACTTAATTTACCAGTCAAATTGAACTGCTTCGGATCGAAAACGCTCGCCCCTGCAAACGTTCTAGTGCTTACACAGCATCCTCCATTAGCGGTATATTCTCTGCCTTTAACGAGTTTGGTACCAGGGGAACGTTTTGATTGCGCTAGGTTTAGCACTTCTCTAACACCCAAGGTACCTTAGCATTTAAGAGGTGCTGTTCCATCATGTCGGTGTCTCGTGTTCATGTTTTATCCACGGAACACTACCGATGCACTCTTGCAGCACTTCCTGTACAGTCGCACGATGAACAGTACTGATAGTACCGTCGACGCTTTTATCGATAGCGCAATCCACTTCTGTATCATTAGTGTTTAGCCAAGTCGTTATGACACTCGCCTTTGTACTGCGGGTGGCCGGGTTCGAAGCCCCCTTTGCCGGGAAAATTGATGTTTCCCTCATTTCTCTGTCTCTTTCTCTCCCTGCATCCCATTCCCCCATTTCACACTCTCTCTGCGAAGGTTTGAGCGCATTCTCCATATTCACGAAGGCAACATTTGCCGCAAAAACGACGGTTTCCTCCTTTGGAACCCCTCCCACACGGACTCCGCTTGCGGGCAATCAGGTGGCCGACGCCGCAGTTCCAAAACTTACACGACGAGCCGCGACGACCGCTGACAATCCTGACGCCCCGTCCAACACGCGGGCGATGCCGGTGTGGACGTGGGGGGATCGCATGACCACTTTCAGAGACATCACACAACGCTACAGATTGACCAGGTGTGGGTACCCACCGCCACACGCCAAACTAAACAAGAAACAAGCGGTCACCTGGATACAACTACAGACGCACACGTACCCGAACCCGGTGATCCTTCGCCTCTGCTACCCAGATTTATTCGTCTGAAACGTGTAAAGTGTGCGGAGCTGAAGGGACGCTGCAGCACATGCTGTCGGCATGCACAGGGAGCGCACAGGAGGAGTCTCTTATTAGGAACGGGGCAGACATGGCAGTCTCCGACCGCGGTCCGCGATGGGAGGCGTCCCTGCTCAGCCGCAACGTCGCCGATCAACTGCGGGCCGTCTGGCATGCCGAGGAAGCCGCCCGTGTCCAAGTAGTCAAGGCCGTCACCTCAGCTGGGGAGCTTGTAACCCTACCCCGACAAATGCTGGACCTATTTATTTATTTATTTATTTATTTATTTAATAAATGCGAAGCATTTCTTAGCGAACTTCGGCGAGTTTGAGCGTATCTATCTATCTATCTATCTATCTATCTATCTATCTTTTGTGTTCTCCTGGCCGTTTCGCTAATCGGATGTTTACGAAAATTGGTATGCAACATCATGACTACATGACAAACATAAATGACAGGTCATAACATGAAAATCATGATATGTATGCCATGAGCGGCATGATTTACATGCCACGGTCTTAGGGCTCTCCTGGCCTTTTCACTCATGGGATGTATGCGAAAATTGGTATGGCACTACATGACTGCCTGACGAACATAAATGGCAGGTCATAACATGAAAATCATGATATACATGTCATGAGTGGCATGATTTACATGGCACGGTCTTAGTGCTCTCCTGGCCGTTTCGCTAATGGGATGTGTGCGAAAATTGGTATGGCACAACATGGCTGCCTAACGAACATAAATGGCAGGTCACAACATGAAAATCATGACATGCGTGTCATGAGCGGCAAGATTTACGTGTCACAGTCTTGGTGCTCTCCTGGTCGTCTCGTTAAAGGGATGCATGCAAAAATTGGTATGCCACAATATGACTGCATGGCGAACATAAATGACTGGTCATAACATGAAAATCATGACATGTATGTCATGAATGACATGATTTACATGCCACGCGTTTCGTTAATGGGACGTGTACGCAAATTGGCATGCCACAACATGACTGCATCACAAACATAAATGACAGGTTTTAACACGAAAATCATGACATGCATGTCATGAGGGACATTATTTACATGCGACGGTCTTGGTGCTCTCCTGGCCGTTTCGTTTATGGGATGTATACGAAAATTGGTATGCCACAATATGCCTGCATGGCGAACATGACTGACAGGTCACAACATGAAAATCATGATATGCATGTCATGGACGACATTATTTACATGCCACGCGTTTCGTTAACGTGATGTATACGAAAATTGGCATGCCACAAGATGACTGCATCATGAACGTAAATGACAGGTCATAACATCAAAATCATGACATTCATGTCATGAGTGACATGATTTACATGCGACGGTCTTGGTGCTCTCCTGGCCGTTTCGTTTATGGGATGTATACGAAAATTGGTATGCCACAACATGACTGCATGGCAAACATGACTGACAGGTCACAACACGAAAATCATGATATTCATGTCATGGACGACATTATTTACATGCCACGCGTTTCGTTAACGGGATGTATACGAAAATTGGCATGCCACAAGGTGACTGCATCATGAACGTAAATGACAGGTCATAACATCAAAATCATGACATTCATGTCATGAGTGACATGATTTACATGCGACGGTCTTGGTGCTCTCCTGGCCGTTTCGTTTATGGGATGTATACGAAAATTGGTATGCCACAACATGACTGCATGGCGAACATAAATGACAGGTCATAACATGAAAAGCATAACATGCATGTCATGGGCGGCATGATTTACATGCCAGGCGTTTCGTTAATGGGATGTATACCAAAATTGCTACTGCACAACACGACAGCAGGACGAACGTAAATGACAGGTCATAACATTAGAATCATGACACGCGTGTCATGACCGGCATGATTTACATGCCATGGTCCTGGCGCTATAATGCGGTTTCGTTTATGGGATGTATGGGCTGCATCTACTGACCAGAGGGCGCTACGTAGCTCTCGTCGTACGGCTCAGTCGAGCACGGTGGAAACCAAGGCGACAGCGACGCGTGCGTTTCTTCGCTGCTTTCCGGGCGTGCTGCGGACCACACATGCAACGCGGCCGCGCGACAAATGTCCAGCCGCAATACATGGCGCCTCTTTCGAGCACTGATCGATCCAACCCAAACACGAACCGAAACACAGAAACATTTACAGAGAGCCATGCACGCTTTCCCTGGCAACACGACACAACTGGCACAGAAACTTCGGGACCAGTATCTGTGTACAGCCCAAGACCCCCGTGGATCTGCATACTCTTATGCAGGCAGAGAGAACAAGGAGCTCGATCAACCGTTCCAGCTCCATGATCTGCGGGCGGCTCTTGCAAAAATGAAACGAGGCACTGCCCCGGGTAGGGATAAGGTCACAGTCAAGCTTTTGGCGAACCTGCCCGACCCAGCATACCAGTCTCTCGTCGACTACATCAATGCGATTTGGCGGGGGGACAGCCCCGTACCAATCAAATGGAAAACGGCCCTAGCCACGTTCATTCCTAAAGCAGGCAAACCAATTAACACAGATAACCTCCGCCCCATCTCTCTCACCTCCTGTGTGGGCAAACTAATGGAGACGATGGTGCGGGACCGGCTATCTGCATATCTGGAACACAAACATGTCTTTGCGGACACCATGTTCGGATTTCGCCCACACAGATCCGCACAGGATGTCCTCCTGCAACTCCATCGGGACGTCCTCGACCCCCTCGAATGCCCCCATAATGACCGGGCAGTACTCGCTTTGGATCTTAAGGGGGCATTTGACAACGTAACACACGACATCATACTTACTAACCTAAATCAGACCGATTGTGGCCTCAACACATTCCGATACATACGCCAATTTCTCACCGATCGACGTTCCTACATCCGCATCCAAGACAAAGAGCACGGCCCTTACATGCTCGGCACCCGGGGAACCCCCCAAGGCGCGGTACTCTCCCCACTGCTCTTCAATCTGGCCATGATGCACCTGCCGGCCCAGCTGGATGGTGCCGCCGGCGTGCAGCACGCCCTGTACGCCGATGACATCACCCTGTGGGCCACGCAGGGCAGCATAGGGGACATTGAAACCAGCCTGCAAACAGTAGCGACGATAGTAGACCGCTACGCCCGCCGCTGCTGTCTTCAATGCTCCCCTCAAAAATCAGGAATTTGTGCACATCTGCCCCTCGCCAAAGTGCACAACAGAAATCTGTCTATCTCTTGACAGCGGTCCCATACACGAAGCTGACGAGATACGGGTACTCGGACTCCACATCCACAAACACAGGCGGCCAGATACCACATTGGCCAAACTCCGTAAGGTGGGGGACCAGGTGGGCCGCATGGTCCGCCGGGTTTCCAACAAACGCGGGGGGTTGCGAAGTGCTGATGACTTGCGGCTGGCAAATGCCTTCGTGACCAGTCGAATTCTCTATTCGACTCCTTACCTTCACTTACGGAAACAAGAGGAGGAAGCCGTCGAGGTGATCCTTCGGAAAATTATTAAGCGTGCCCTGGACCTCCCCGTCACCACTTCTAACGGCCGTCTTATGGCCCTTGGGGTGGTGAACACCTTCCGGGAGCTTCGGGAAGCGCACCTTACAAACCAGTATACGCGCTTGTCGCAAACGGAGTCGGGTCGCCGTCTTCTTGCTCGACTCCATATCCAACACACCATTCCCGTGGAAGACAGGCTTCGTATCCCAGAACTGTGGTGACGCGCCCTCCACGTGCGACCTCTTCCAGCCAACATGTCACACGAAGACCATAATGGCCGGCGCCTGGCGCGGGCGGAAGCTCTGGCCCGACATTATGGCAACAAAACAGGCGTATACTACGTGGACGCTTCCGGCCCTCACCACGGGGAATGGTACACGGCCGCAGTAGTTCACAACAACAGCACTGTTAACGGCCTCACCTTTAGAGCTCCCATGCAACTCACGCGGAAGAAGTCGCTATTGCTCTGGCGGCATCACATTCCGACTCGAAATACATCATTACCGACTCGCGAGGGGCCTGTCGGAACGTCGTACAAGGCTGGACCCCTTTTCTAGCTTACCAAATCTACCAAAATTGCGGGATACGGACCCCGCACACCGTTACCTTATATGGGCCCCTGCTCATCAGGGGTTGGTAGGAAACGAGGCAGCAGACGCAGCCGCCCGCGCTCTCTCTTTCCGGGCTGTTTTAAATGCGAAGCATTTCTTAGCGAACTTCAGCGAGTTTGAGCGTATCTATCTATCTATCTATCTATCTATCTATCTATCTATCTATCTATCTATCTATCTATCTATCTATCTAACCGCCTACGATTTTGTGCTCTCCTGGCCGTTTCGCTAAGCGAATGTATACGAAAATTGGTATGCCACATCATGACTACATGACGAACATAAATGCGAGGTCATAAAGTGAAAATCATGACATGCATGTCATGAGGGGCATGATTTACATGCCATGGTCTTGGGGCTCTCCTGGCCGTTTCACTCATGGGATGTATGCGAAAATTGGTATGGCACTACATGACTGCCTGACGAACATAAATGGCAGGTCATAACATGAAAATCATGATATAAATGTCATGAGTGGCATGATTTACATGGCCCGGTCTTAGTGCTCTCCTGGCCGTTTTGCTAATGGGATGTGTGCGAAAATTGGTATGGCACAACATGGCTGCCTAACGAACATAAATGGCAGGTCACAACATGAAAATCATGACATGCGTGTCATGAGCGGCATGATTTACGTGTCACAGTCTTGGTGCTCTCCTGGTCGTCTCGTTAAAGGGATGCATACAAAAATTGGTATGCCACAATATGACTGCATGGCGAACATAAATGACTGGTCATAACATGAAAATCATGACATGTATGTCATGAATGACATGATTTACATGCCACGCGTTTCGTTAATGGTACGTGTACGCAAATTGGCATGCCACAACATGACTGCATCACAAACATAAATGACAGGTTTTAACACGAAAATCATGACATGCATGTCATGAGGGACATGATTTACATGCGACGGTCTTGGTGCTCTCCTGGCCGTATCGTTTATGGGATGTATACGAAAATTGGTATGCCATAATATGCCTGCATGGCGAACATGACTGACAGGTCACAACATGAAAATCATGATATGCATGTCATGGACGACATTATTTACATGCCACGCGTTTCGTTAACGTGATGTATACGAAAATTGGCATGCCACAAGATGACTGCATCATGAACGTAAATGACAGGTCATAACATCAAAATCATGACATTCATGTCATGAGTGACATGATTTACATGCGACGGTCTTGGTGCTCTCCTGGCCGTTTCGTTTATGGGATGTATACGAAAATTGGTATGCCACAACATGACTGCATGGCAAACATGACTGACAGGTCACAACATGAAAATCATGATATGCATGTCATGGACGACATTATTTACATGCCACGCGTTTCGTTAACGGGATGTATACGAAAATTGGCATGCCACAAGGTGACTGCATCATGAACGTAAATGACAGGTCATAACATCAAAATCATGACATTCATGTCATGAGTGACATGATTTACATGCGACGGTCTTGGTGCTCTCCTGGCCGTTTCGTTTATGGGATGTATACGAAAATTGGTATGCCACAACATGACTGCATGGCGAACATGACTGACAGGTTACAACATGAAAATCATGATATGCATGTCATGGGCGACATGATTTACATGCCACGCGTTTCGTTAACGGGATGTATACGAAAATTGGCATGCCACAAGGTGACTGCATCATGAACGTAAATGACAGGTCATAACATCAAAATCAGGACATTGATGTCATGAGTGACATGATTTACATGCGACGGTCTTGGTGCTCTCCTGGCCGTTTCGTTTATGGGATGTATACGAAAATTGGTATGCCACAACATGACTGCATGGCGAACATGACTGACAGGTTACAACATGAAAATCATGATATGCATGTCATGGGCGACATGATTTACATGCCACGCGTTTCGTTAACGGGATGTATACGAAAATTGGCATGGCACAAGGATGACTGCATCATGAACGTAAATGACAGGTCATAACATGAAAATCATGCACATGCGTGTCATGAGCGACATGGTTTACATGCCACGGTCTTGGTGGTCTCTTGGGCGTTTCGTTAGTGGGATGTGTAGGAAAATTGTTATGCCACAATATGCCTGCATGGCGAACATGACTGACAGGTCACAACATGAAAATCATGATATGCATGTCATGGACGACATTATTTACATGCCACGCGTTTCGTTAACGGGATGTATACGAAAATTGGCATGCCACAAGATGACCGCATCATGAACGTAAATGAGAGGTCGTAACATGAAAATCATGACATGCATGTTATGAGCGACATGATTTACATGCCACGGTCTTGGTGCTCTTTTGGCCGTTTCGTTAGTGGGATGTGTAGGAAAATTGGTATGCAACAGTATGACTGCATGACGAACATAAATGACAGGTCATAACATGAAAAGCACAACATGCATATCATAGGTGGCATGATTTACATGCCAAGCGTTTCGTTAATGGGATGTATACCAAAATTGCTATGGCACAACACGACAGCATGACGAACGTAAATGACAAGTCATAACATTAGAATCATGACACGCGCCAGAGGGCGCGTGTCAATCATGACCAGAGGGCGCTACGTAGCTCTCGTCGGACCGGCTCAGTCGCGCACGGTGGAAACCGAGGCGACAGCGACGCGCGCGTTTCTTCGCTGCTTTCCGGGCGTGCTGCGAACAC